>PVLD010001529.1:0-197659 GCA_004027595.1 Dinomys branickii
TAATAACTGTACTCCTGGGTTTATCTATATCCTTGGACTCTCACCTTGGGAAGAGATATAGCTGCCTCAGACTATACTATAACATACAGGGGTGTATACAAACTGCCATGGTTGGAGGTGGGAAAGCACATATGCTCACAGCGGACCGCCCGGCTCCACCCTGTCGTCGTGCTATGGGTGGGGGCGGGTCCAGTCCATGAGGTGCCCTGAGCGGTGCCCTCAGCGGAGCAGCTACCGGGACCACTGCTGCGCCGCTGTGGGCCCACAGCGGCGCAGCCGCGTGCCCCTTACTCTTGACACTGTCTTTTAGACAATTGCTAAGACTAACTTACTTACAACTGCTAAAGTGTTAAACAAAGACCACCCACACCCACCCCCCCCACACACACACACTGTACTCCTTGGCAATGTGTTCCCATTTGTCCACAATGTATTCAGGGTTGGGTCCAATCTTTCTTCTCCAAAGTAAAATTCCATTGCCATGTTTGCTAGTTACCATACCTAGTCTAATTGTTCAGAATAAGTAAGTCTGCATTACCTTGTAGTTGTTATTGAAGAACTTTTTTCTGTAGCACACAGGGAATAACACCAATTTTGTCATAAAGGCATAATATAGTGGGTGTATAATATTCATGTATATTGTTTAGAATATTTCTATTGATTAATTATTGCTTTTAATTTTATGAGTTTTATTATATTAATCAATGAGTGTTGTTATGGTTTGTGTCTAGATGTCCCTCCAAAGCTTCATGCAGTCATGGGGTTGCTTCTCGAGTTTTTGATTGACTCGTGGTCCAATGCTGGGGCTATGGTTGTGAGTGCTACATCCACCCTAGGGTGAGTAGCCTGCACACAATATAAGGGAGGGAAAGAGGCTGCTTGCTGCTGTTCCTCACTTTTTGTTCTTGTTGCTTTTGCTGGTTTCTACCACCATGAACTGTTGCCCTCTGCCATAAGAGCTGATTATGGACTGAAACCTCCACAAGCTGTGGGCAAAATAAAGCTTTCAATCTTTAATTTTGGGTGTTGGGTATTTTGTCCCAGCAATGAGAGAAAAGTAACCAAAACAAGTACTTAAGAGAAAAAAATAGCAAAATATTGAATTTTTTATATGTATCAAGTGTTTATAAAAAAGCATCAAAATTTTCATCACTGACTGTTTTTTGGTGTACAGAGTCTAAAAAATAACAACAGAAATAAATTCCTATATGAACTACATTGAAAATACCAATAGAACACTACAAAAAATAATCCTGACTTCAATTATCACAACTAGGCAGTCTCCAAATATAACAACATCACATTCCATGCACACCTATCACTTAAACTAGCAGTACATGTGTTTTGATTTCCTGGACCTTTTTTTTTTTTTCTTTTTTTGTACTGGGAATTGAACTCAGGGCATTGCGCTTGTCAGGCAGGATTGTGTTGCTGAGCTATATCCCTGGCCCTTTCCTGGCCTTTTTGTAGGACATGCTTGACATCTTGCTGGTCTTACTGTTTTGTAAGGAAGTTCTTATCTATTTTACAATATATAGGAACATGAAATATCAGTAAAATAATGTGTTAAATTTTTCATATGTATTGCATGTTTAGAATAAACATCAACATTTTCACATCATCTGTTTACTTATAAACCCAAAAGATAAGAAATAAACTCCTATATGAGCTATAATAAAAATACCTATAGAACGCTACAACAAAATTATCTGTGCTTCATTTGCACCCCAAGGCAATCTTCATACATGACAACTGCATTCTCCATGGATACATCTTGCTTACACTGACAGCACATGTGCTTATCTTTCCTTTCCTATGTGCCAGGCCATTCTTGTCACCTCTCTTGTCTTCCTCTCCTGTGAGGAGCTTCCTACTATATTGTACAATGTGCACTTAGGAGGAAAATAAGATATCAATAAAATAAAATATCAATTACTTAATGAGTGCTTAGAATAAACACCAACATTTTCACATCAGCTGTTTATTTGCTTACAAAACCTAAAAGATAACATCAGAAATAAAAACCTATGTGAACTACAATGTAAATACAAACAAAAGCCCACCGCAGAAATAATTATTGTTTCAACTGTCACACCCAAGGCAGTCTTCACACATGAAAGCTGCATGTTCCATACACAAGTATTGCTCGCTGATAGCATGTATGGCTTGTTTTCTTGTCCTTTCTTGCAGGGCACAGTTGACATATTTTGGTTTCCTATTGTCATTGTAGGTCTTTGTCATGCTGTGCCTTCCTGTTCACCTATCCCCTCACCAGTGTGCTCCACAATTCTTTTCGCATAGTTCCCTGGGCAGAAACATTTTGTTTTTCCTCTGCTCTAAATGATCTTTTGTGAGTTCCAGTCCTAAGCTAATAAAATTTCTCTATGATATTTTGTACTTATTAGTTTCTTTGTAAACTATCAAACTCCATCGCACATGTTAACAGTCGAGTAAGACACAACCATTGGCCAACGCTTTGTGTTTCCAGTGACATTAGAACTGCTGCATAACTCATCAACCTCATCTCCGCCTTTGGTTTTGTTGTGGGACGTTACCATCTCAGGCCCTTGTTTTGTTGAGGTTTCAATGTTCCCATCAGGATACAAGATTGACATAGCAGTACCGGTTTTTTTTCTTTGCCGTATACAAGGCCAATGTTATATCTTTCTGAAATCCAAAGATTGTACTATGCAATTCTGTTTTGAAATTGCAACATCTCATTTTGAATCTCTGCTTTGTTCCTGAGTACAGTTCCTGCACTGGTCAACTTGTGCTCTTTTAGTAAATGTGTCACCGATTGGGAACTGGTAAATTAATTGTCAATTATCACATTCTGATTAGTTTGGGAAATGGGAGCAATGAGTCTATTCACAGTTTCACTTGGTTTATTAGAATACTAATAAGGATGTGGTGGCAAAGTTCCAGAATAAATTTCTAAATTGAAAGCATCATAAATCTTTGCATCTACAAGGGCATAAATTTTTAGGCCATATTTTGAAGGTTTGTGTGTGTGTGTGTGAATATACTGCCTGAAGTTATAGTGACCATGAAAGGCTACAAGATGTCCATCAATAGCCATGTGTTCAGATGGTGTGTAATGTTGACAATTACCCACAAACCTCTCAAACCATCAGTGGACAGCAGGCAGATTATCAGTTCTTTTTCTTTCTTGGTGGGTAGTTTTGCCATCAAACCTCAGGCAATTGTGAAGGAAACCCAAACTCCTCAGTGTCACTGTTATTCTACAAACCTCAAGCCTACACTCATCGCTTTTCCGTGTCTTTTACATCCTTGTGATTACCAGTGGAAAGCCTTGGTAAGTACAGCAGACTTACGAATGCTTTCAGTTCAGCTAGTGAAGTGTCATAATAAATGCGTTTTTTTAGTATGGTTATTGGTGTGTTTCACAACATCTTGTAGCATTTCATCTGTTACAAACAATTTCCAACATTGAATGGCAGTTTGGGCATTTTGTCCACTAGGTTTTACCCTTGCCAAGGTCCTCACTATAGTTTTGAACCTAGTCCTAATATTGGATCATTTGGTTGCATGACCATTTTGTGCCACTTCTACTAGTCAAATATACATTCACATTGCTGTTTTCTTCATCATCTGAATTAAGTAGGTCTGCATTCCTTGTGTCTGTATCAGTTAATTCTTGCTCCATTTCACTGTCTCAGGAACTTTGGCTCACATGGCCAACATCAAAATCATTATCACTGTTAACCATGCATGAATGATCTGATAATTCACTTTCAACCCTCCTCTGAAACTTGCAAATTTGGTTTCTCATGTGCCATTGTACTGAACTGGGCTACTTCTACCAGAAAAATCAAAAGAGAACTTTTTAAAAAACAAATCCTAAATTCACAGAAATTTAGCAAGGAGCATTTCAAGGGTAAAACCCACTGGTTGCTGCTTTGGATCTCCTGTACCCACCCTGCCCTTCACCTCCCAATTAAGTGAACGCACAGATGGACTTTGCTTTACCCTGGCACAGCACATGGTTGCAGTAGTCACTGCTGCCTGACACTAGTGCTGCCAAGGGAGGCTGGAGACGGAATCACCTTAGCAGGAACTGGAATGCCTTCCTTTGGCCTGGGCAATGCCACCCTAGTTATCAGGCTTATGTTTAAGTTCCCAATGCTCTAATTGAATATATATAAATAAAAGTAAGTTAGTAAATGATCTTTATGGCTGAAGAACCAGAAGTCTTTGAGTGGCAAAACATTTGCTTGAAAAACAATCTTGCCTTTGGTAACCTAGAAAGTGGAACACAGACCATTGAGTCTGCTGAGATCTGAGGAAGACAGTATTAGAAGCATATGTTGGTTGGTACTGGCTACATCTAATTAAGTACAGTATTATAAACAGGGCATGGTGACCCATGCCTGTAATCCCAGTGCTCTGGAAGGTTGAGGCAGGAAGACTGCAGCTTCTAGCCCAGTCTGGGTGATTAACTTGGCAAAACCTATGCTCAATATATACATGCATATATACATATAAAAACACTGCGGTGTATAAAACCTGGGCTCAATCCCCAGTACCACTGCCAGCAAAACAAACAAAGCCCAATCAGGTATTGTAAGAAAGATAAAATCTCAGAGAACTGGCATGTTTGCAAATAAAAATAAAAGAGAATTTAGAAATCCAGAAATTGAGCCAGAGATAGAGCTTAGCGGCACAGTTCCTTCCTGGCAAGCTCAAGGTCCTAAGTTCAATTCCCAGTACCCCCCTAGAAAATTCCAAAGATTGGGGATTTTGAAATGTTGGAAAAGCTGACTGCATTTCAGTCCTAAAAAGAGAAACCTGAGAGAGGTTTTGAACCGTGTCTGTGACAACCCACCAAAGTGGAAAAGATCTGATTAAAGGGTATGATTCTCTTACTTAGGCTGCATAGCACCATCAAATGCATGAGAGAGAAGTATAGGTCCAGGAATAGCAATCATGCCTGAAAACTGTCTAATAAAGAACTATGGGTGGCTACTATTGTGGGGGGTCACTATGCAGGGAGTGGTCCCAGCAGGGCTTCCTGGCAACCTTACACTTTATAAACTAAGGTTTTTTGGTGGAGGGTACTAAAAATCAAACTCAGGACCTTGTGCTTGCCAAGCAGGCACTGTGCCACTGAGCTGTATCCCTGGCTAGACAAAGGCTTTTATCACAGCTATCTGAGCCTGGCCAGAACATCCTGTGACCTTCACAAGAGCCTCTGAGGAATACCTAACGTGCTGTATTCCAATTGCCTTTGGAAGGTGCCGGGAGATAGTTTCTCATTGGCTCCCAGGTTCCAAAGAAACACAGGGCTTTCCACTCCAGTCCTATCTGAATGGAGCTGCAGAACACACAGGGACCTAGCTGCCGTCCAGCTTTGGCGCCTCAGCAATGGGAATTCTCACAGCTCATATCGCAGTCATGTTTTAGTGTCATCCTTTTTGCTATATCAGACAAGGACCAGGGAGCTTGCACCTCTGGTTTCTTCTTTTTTGCTATCCATAGAAGTTATAAAAGGTCTGAAAGTGTCTCATGTTATCTTTACCATGTTATCTTGACCTTATCTTGTGTGTGTGAAGTTGACAACCACCGTACAAAACTAACTGGAAGCAAAGAGATCTGAAGAATACGAACATTTTATGAGTGTTACCTTTTGAGCCATACTAGAAACATGGAGTATTCAAAATTTGACACAATTCTTAAAGCTGGCAAAGCTGGGAGTGAAAAGCCACACAGCTCCAAGAAGTACAAACTCCTCAATACCCCTTTCAGATGTGGTCAGAGAGACTAAGTGAAAGGGAAGACTCTCTCAGAAGAAGGTGCCAGGGACCTTGGAAAGCAATGTGCGGAGGAACTTCCCAAAGCAGAACCTGAATCCAATCCGAACATCCAACCACGGGCCTCCCAGTGCCTGTCCGCCTACAGTTGATGCTGACTTCCCATGGCTCTGGCGCTCCCCTCCTCCCTTTTCTGAATGGGAGTTTTCTTGTAATTACTCTGTCTCTGTCCTACTGTATCAGATGTGTGAATGGGATAGAACCCATCCTTTTAGTTCATATGTTACCAATGGGCTCTGACAGAAACCATGCAGCAGACCCTTAGTGTCCCAAACTTACCATTCTCATACCTATCAGAAAACTTTCATCTGCCTCATCTGTGTTTTTTGTTATTCTTTTGTCTTTGTGTGAAGTACTCTCTAGCAGGAAATCTGTGCCACCAGTGGGTATACAAAACCTTCATTTGCATGCCCCTTGAATGGCTCCTAGTTGCCAGGAACCTTGGACAGCAATGAGCATCTTTTTGCATGTAGGTAGGCATCATAAGACTGCACCATGGCCAATAGAGTATAGGTAGAAGTGGTATTTATCACCTCCAGGCTTGTCCATGAAAACTTCTTGGGTTAGCTCCCATGTTTTTCTGTATACTGCCATCTGGATGCCAACACACTGGTCGGTCTTGGAAGCCACATGGTGAAAGAGCTAGAGCTGCTTGGCCTGGATCTCTGAGTGAATGAATGGAGTTATAAAGTTGAAGAACTGACTGCCACTCGATGAATCACTTCCACTGCTGCCAGCTGGGCTTTGCATTAGTAAGAAGTCAATTCCTGTGCTAAAACTTTGAGATGTTGGCAGCTTTTATGGTAGGCAGCATCAACATACCCAATTCTGCATTGTTTGCTCCTGCAGAAGTTGTCTTTATTACTGAAAAGACCCTTGGCAGGGGGAAAGTGTGAAAATATTCCAGAGGCAAATAGCAGAGGCCACATGCAGAACATGGACTCTGGTGCCTAATCTGAATACCAGTTCTGACATGTACTAGTCCTCTGGCCTTGGGCACATATATAACCTCTCTGTGCTTTGCTTTCTTCCTAGGTGAAAAGGGGATAACAGCCTCTACCTTATGGAATTCTATAAATTAATATTTGAAAATAACAGTACAGTGCCTGGTAAATAGTTAATAATATGTTAACATACCTCTAGTTTCCCAAAGGTCTTCCTTAGCACAAAGTCTTTAAAATTGTTTTTCACGTGTAGGGAGGATAGTCCTCTGAACTCGAGGCAAAGTAACTGGACCTGAGTAACAGTGGGCCACTGTTTGGCTGTCTGCTAGGCCCTTGCCACGTCCAGGGCTATGTGGCAGCCTAGAGCATAACAAGGTCACCTACCACTGTGACTTTATAGTGCTTGCAGAGATTGTTAGGAGTTCCCAATAAGAGTGGGATGGGAACAGAGTGCACATAACTTTTCCCAAGGACAAATGCCTTCTGCTTTTTGCTGTTTACCTTAGAAATCTGTAAAACCAGCAGCTTAGCAAAGAAGGGTAGTGACTCTGGTAGTGTCACAGCCCACAAGTCACCCACTGTGCTCTGTAAATAACCCCTAAGTAAACTCATTTGTCCACCAAGCTGGACTTGTCCAAGTCATTCTTTGGACTATCAGTGCCCTCTCCATTCGGAGACATATGCTTTTTTGACATCTCCCCAGAAAATCTTCACTACAATACAATCTTCTCACCTTTTGTTCTGCTAATTGTAATAGCCTGGGCCAAAGAGGTGACTTTAGCACTTTGGATATCCTTTGTTTGCAATATGACTTTGTCCTTGTGCATAAGAAGTTTTCAGTTTGTTCCACTCTGGAGTTAGAGGGCACTTTGGCACTTTTGGATTTAGGCATGTTAGCTTTATATGGATCATTAACTTTAGGAGGAATGGATCATTAACTCTGTTTGTTTTTTTCCTCAAGCCTGCAAAAGAGATTGCTCAACTCATTTCTGAGATATTTATTTGCATTTATTTGTCTATTTGATGCAATGTTTTGAGCCCTGTATCAGGCACTATTTGCCATCCTAGGATTAGAGTGCTGAACAAGAAAATAGTGGTGTCTACCCTCATAGACCCTATTTCCTTTCAAAAGTGTGCATAGATGAAGGAAGATCCAGGATAGTTATAAACGATCCACCTCTGGCCCGAGAAAAAAGGCATCTGGCTTTCCTGTGCACAACTGCATTACAAATGAGCAGAGTGCATGGAGGTGTCAGGGTTGGGAAAACAAAAGTGGAGGCAAGATTCCAGTGAGAAGGGAGGTACAGAAAACTCAGTGTCACAAAGGGACAATCTTCTCTTCAAAATACTTGGTACAGTTTGGAATCTCATGAAAATTCATGAAAAAACAAAACCAGATCATGCCCCCTTAGAGAGGTTCCAATACGTACGCCAGGTGTATTAGTCTCCTATTACTATTGTAATAAATCACCACAAATGTATTATCGTACAGTTTTGAAGATCAAAAGTCTCAAACTGGCCCCACTGGGCCAAAATCGAGATATCAATGAGCTATGTTCCTTTCTGGAAGTTCTACAGGAAAATCTATTTTGTTGTCCTTTTCAGCTTTAGAGTTGCCATATTTCTTGGCTTGTGGCCCCAACTCTCTATACTTCAAAGCCAGAAATGGTGGAGTCTTTCTCACATTGCATCATTCAGGCACTATTATGCCTCCTTCCACATTTGAAAGGACACTTACGATTTTATCAATCTACCTAGATACTCATAAAATACATAGCAAATCCCCAAGTTAAAACAAGTTCTGTTCTGGAGAACATTTGTAAGACAGATCTATTCATAAGTCCAACAAGGTCAACCATATACAACTTTGACACAAATATACAATATAAGATATAAAAATCACCAAGAAATACTGTAATAAAGTATTTCTACTTTTACAGTTGCCTTATAATGGTCGTACGGTACAGCAGAACAACTGGTACATAGGGGACTGCATAGAATGAACTGACAAAGACAGTTACCAACTGGAGAAAGGCGGGTAGATGGAGACAGTGGGCCTAAAGTATTACCTGCAATAGCAGATAAAGGGCAACATGCAGTTTGCCTCGCACCTGATGTTGGGACTTAAGGATCACCAGCCACTTCCGAGATCAGTTCACATCTACGAACGTCTGTAATTTGAGATCCATTAGTATCTGTGAAAGTTCTTTTTTTAGAAAAGGTTGCCCAGGCTTGCCTTGAGCTCCTGGGCTCAAGCCCTCTCCTTGCATCAGTTCCCTGAGTAGCTGGGACTATAGGTGCACACATCATTCTACCTTGCTAGAACACATTTTGAAGTAGATAATCCTGAGGTTACAACACAGCAAGAAAAGTCCATTTCTTACAAAGAAATGGACTGCCATCATCCCATATACTGGTGGAGGAGTATGAAAACTTAATGATTTTAACCTCCTTTTGAAAAGCTAAAGAATAAAGCCAAATGAGTAGAAAACCCTGAAATGGTAAAATAAATGTACAGTACAGAAAGTCAACAAAGCCAAAAGGTAGTTATTTAAGAAAAACAATAAAATACATATAATTCTGGCAATACTAAGTGAGGAAAAGAAGAAAATATTAAAAAACTAATATCTACAATGAAAAAAGATATTACAGTAAGTATCCTCCACACACCAAAAATGTTAAAGGATATTGTGAATGATTTTACAGCAATAAATTTGAAATTTAGAGGAAACATACAGAGTTCTTAAAAAATAAATGGCTCATAATATTTAAACAAAGGAAAATTCCAGTAAGCATTTTGCATAATGCTTGTAAGTCAAATCTATTCATAAGTCCAACGGAAATAACAGAAATTACAGAATTACAGAAAACTCCTCTCCAGCAGTGTTTCTATTCAATATTGTACTAATGGATCAATGCTGAAATTTCACCTGTCTGAGGACCTGGCAATTGCTTTCCTAGGGAAGCACCCTGTAGAAATCCTTACCTATATGCTGTAAAAGATTTACTAGAATGTGCCAGAGGTCCTAGTCAGTGCATTAAGCTGGGAAATAGAAAGAAAATCATAAGAATCCTGAGACCCTTAATCCTGATATGTCAACTTCACTGGGGTAGGAAACCCCTGGCAGGTTAGTGAAGTGCTCTGGTGTGTCTGCCTAGGTCATGGAGGCATGGCCCCGGGTTCAGTAGGAGACGCCTTCCCATCTTCTCGGGCACCATCCCCTGCTCTGCTTCCAGGTCCTTCCCCGGTGATACTTCAGCTTGGAGCTAGCAGATCGCAGACTAAAAACATGAGCCAACTGAACCTTTCCTCCATGAAGTTGTAAGTGAATAAGAAGTTGTCAGTATTGTGTGCAGCAACAGGAAAGCTGACTAATACAGATCAGAAAGGAAAAAAACACAACTGACATGAGAATGTAAAAAGAAAATGCCAAAGAAACTATTGGATACAGCAAGACAATCTAGGCCAACTGGCTCAAATTACACACACACACACACACACACACACACACACCCCCCTCTTTTTTGAATTCTTGGTAGCATTGTCCACAAGGGGGCAAACTGGAGACTACAAGCATCAGGAAGAAAGATAAAGTGTCCTATACACACAGTGTGGACTATTATGTAACACTGAGAGTGAATGATGGGTACACGATTGCATAGATGAATTTCACAAATGCAATCCCAAGTGAAAGAAGCCAGACACAAGGCTGAATATAGTATAGGATTCTATGTTTATGAAGATCAGTCAGCAGACTTAGTCTACCTTGTTAGAAGTCAAGATAATGGCTGGGTGTGGTGGTGCACACCTGTGACCTCAGCATACTGGGAGGCTGAGGCAGGAAGATGGTAAATTCCAGCCCAGCCTGGGCAACTGAGTGACTTAAAAAGACCCTGTCTTAAAATAAAGAAGGTTGGGGATGCAGCACAGTGCAAAGGTCCTCAGTTCAGTCCCAGTACGGGAGGAGAAGATAATGGACACTGGGTGGGGAGATGGGAAGGACTTGCCTGGCGGCACTGAAGTCGTTTCTTGATAAGGAGGCTGTTTATTTTGGATAAATGAATAAAGGATATGTGATGTTTTATGTACCTTTACCATGCTTAAAAGTTCTTGAGACTTTACTTAAACTTAGCAGGCTTTTCCAAGACGTCACAGACTTGTGGAGGCTGGGCTGCAGTGGAGAGGAGACGCGCCCCTCTCCGTGTTCCGGGCTTACTGGCCTCGCAAAGCAGAGGGCTGCAAGGCCCTGTGGCTTCAAGCAGCTTCCAGGAGGTAGCCTGGCCCTCGCAGACTCTGCAGAGAAAAATCTGCGAAGACCTGAAACTTGTGTTTGAGGTTTGCACTATTTGGACGCCTTCGCCCCGGCCTCCAGACGTCTGCGTTTTTGACCCCCAGGCTCTGTTCTGCAGAATAAAGTCGGACCGGCTAGGCAGCTGGCAGGCCCCCGGAGTAGGGGTGGGCGTGGCACTGCCAGGGGATCAGCCGGTCCACTCACCACAGAGCAGGCGGGTCCACTCCGGGTAGCAGTCCCAAGGGCTCAGAGGCCCGGCGCGCGGGCGAGGATGAAGCTGGCTGTGCGCGCGCTGCT
Organism: Dinomys branickii; assembly: GCA_004027595.1. Taxonomy (NCBI): domain Eukaryota; kingdom Metazoa; phylum Chordata; class Mammalia; order Rodentia; family Dinomyidae; genus Dinomys; species Dinomys branickii. The sequence continues at coordinate 11,365 of PVLD010001529.1, forward strand.
GTGCGCGGGGGCTCTGGGTGAGTGCGTGCTGGGAGCCCGGAGCGGGAGCAGGAGCCAGCGGTCCCCAGGTGCGGCGGCAGGACTAGTGCCAGCCCGGGAGCCAAGAGTTTACGCTGTAATGGAATCCACCTGCCCTGTCCCTGTTGCGTGACTCTGGGCTGTCCCTTGACCCCTCCCCCACCCCCAGCTGGTTTCAGAGGGAAAAATTGGCTTTTCGCAACAAACACAGTTGTGAAAATGTGATGTGTCTAGAGGTGGGCGGAGCTCTAGGGGCGGGTGAGTTATCGCTAACAAAAACCTACACATAAAGAAATGCTGGGGCGCCTTCCTGTGTTGGGAAGATGGCTCCTCTGGGTCTCCGGCAGGGCAGCTGTGGGGAAGGCCGTGGTTCTGTGCAGTGAACGCCTGTGTGTAAACACATCTTGCTGGCTCCACCTCTGCGGGTTCTCTTAGCCCTAGTTCAGGCTGTCATAAATAATTTGTAGGGTAGAGTGTCTCTCATGGGGGCGCAGGACAGAGCAAGGGATGAGCAGCCAGGGCAGCTAATGGGGGCCCTTCCTGGCTTGGCGCTGCCACGGGGGTCACAGAGGGAGCCCTGCTGGGCCTGCCCAGGCTGGAAAGGTTGTGCAAGCTGTGGTCCAGCCACAGCCACAAGGGAGTCCAGCGCACAGCCCTTTGGGTCTCTCCTGCATTGTCCTGCACAGGGCCTGTGTTATTTGCCCTTCCTCTGTCTCTCCTGGCAATGCCAGGCTGTGACCAAAAGTTCATTCTTCCAAATGGCTCTGTGTTTACAAACCAAAACCAAGAGATGACCCTGCAGGCCACAGCCCCTGACTTTCCCCATCAGGACTGCTGGGCCAGGCTGGAGTCTGGGCGTGCTTTCTTCAAAGCATAGTGTTCTAGTTTGACAAATACGCTTCTGGGTGCAGATGACGAAAAAGCAACCAAGGAGCTTAAGTCAAAAAGATCAACAAGGAAGGGAAAGGGACAGTTGTTAGTAGGCCCTGTGTGAGCCCACAGCTCAGGTGGCCTGTGTCTCTGCCTTGGCCCCCACCTCCTCTCTCAGTCTGTTACTCTTCGGAGGCTCCAGAACTTTCCCTGCTGTGTGAGCAGGTGGCTAGCGCAGCCTTCGCTTTCAGTGTGAAATGTTCATGGCGGCTGCCGATTGCTCCTCCTGCCTCAGCCTGAAGAGTTCTAGGGCAACGAGGCGGCACCAGCACACACAGCCCCACCTCTCCCTCACTGCCCCGGCCCTTCCCAGTCACTTTCTTTTTCTTCACGACAGGAAAGCTTTGCTTTTTCCCAAGATTTCATACAAGTAGACCCATTACTGTACACAGTCCTGCATGTTAGGTTTTCCCTCAGCATTTGAGATTCATCCACATTGTTTTGTATGTCCCAGCCCATTCCTTTGCACAGTGGAGGACTAGTCCATTGCAGGGTTTTGCCACAGTTTGTGTACCCATTCGCTTCTTGATGCACACTGTTGTTGCCCCTATCATGAAGCTGTTATGAATAAAGCTCCCATGTACATAGAAGACAATATTTGGGAAGGTATGTGTTCCTTTTTTTCATGTAAATATCTAGGTCCTACTGGCAAGTGCATGTTCAACTTATTAAGAAAATGCCAGATGTAAGAGCTGGAGTTAGAGCTCAATGGTAAAGGGCTTGCCCAACAGACACAAGGCCCTGATTTGATCTCCAGAATTGGAAAAGGAGAGAGTGTCAGATTTTTTCAAGTAGCAGCACTATTTTATTTTCCCACGGTGACATATGAGTTCAGCTCTTCTCCACCCTGCCGACACATGGTGATGTCCATCTTCTCACAGGTAGGCTCTCCATGTGGTTTCCATTTGTATTTCTCTGATGGTCAATGCTGTGGAGCAACCTCTCATGTTCTTAGTGACCATTTATACACCTCTTATATCTGTTTAAATCTTTTCCTCATTAAGAAAAGCAGTTGTAACTGAAAATGCAGTCAGTTTCACTCCATAGCTTGTTCTTACTTAGGATTACTACTATTGAAGACTTTCTCAAATAAAATTTAAGGGCTCCATTGGTACCTTCCTATCTTTGGCATGCAACTCTCTGTGTTAGGTTATTTAGCATCTCCTGTCTCACACTTTCTGATAGTTTTTTCTTTGATATTTCCTACTTACAGGCGGTTAAAAGGCAAAACAGGGCTTGGGATATAGTTCAGTGGAATAAGCACTTACCCGGCAAGCTCAAGGCCCTGAGTTCGACCCCTGGTACCGTTAAAAAAAAAAAAAAAAAGAACAGATTTGAACTCAAACACAGCTGTGTGGTTCAAATATCAACTTCATCTTTTTTTATTTTTTTTTCTACTTCATCCTGATAATTTTTTTAAAAAACTTCATCTCTAAAACAGGAATGACCATAGTTAAATAGCAGGAAAACTGTGAAAATTAGGTGGTAATAAGCTTGTACACTGCCTGACATATAAGGGCTTGACAAAGAATGATAGCTGTTCTCACTGTAATTTTCATTTTCTGATTTCATTTAAAATAGTGTTTTGATTGCCAGGCAGGGTGGTGCACCACTGTAATCCCAGCACTCGGGAAGCTGAGGCAGGAGGATTGTTGTAATTTGGAGACCAGCCTGGGCTACAAAGTGAGCTCAAGGCCAGCCTGAACTGCAAAGTGAAATCCTGTCTTTCAAAAAGACAAAATAAATAAATAAATAAAGTTAAAACATAGTGTTTTGTCCAAATACTACAGCTTGATAAATAGCATTTTGCCTTGTAATGCTCTTTATTACTACTGAAAATACCAGTAAGGTAAGTAGACACTGATTTAATTAATTCTTTTTTGTGAGGTACTGGGATCAAAAGAAAAGGGCACCCCACCTCTGAGCTACTTTCCTAGTCCCCAACCCTTTTTAATTTTGCACCTTAAAAATCTTTTTATTTTATGGAAAAGATAAAATTTCATAACAAAATAATAGGAGGATAATAATAGTTAATACACTGCATATTGTTATCTTCAAAGTACCTACTCAGACTACAAGATATGGGCATAAAAAGTCTCTAAATGATATTAGCACAAACTTTTCTTTGCAATGAACTAAGAGAAACTAGTAGTATAACTAACTTGCATTTTTTTCCTTTTTCCTCCCCTCCCCTCCCCTCCCCTCCCCTTCCTTTCCTTTTTCCCCACCACAGTTCCTCTTTCCATTTGAGTAACTTCTTCCCATTTCACAACATCTATTGTGTATTTCGGACTGTATTTACTCTCAGTTTCTCACACCAGGGAGACAACACAATGTTTACACATATGAGTCTGGTGTATTTTACTTATGAGTATGGTTTCAAGTTTCATCCATTTATCTATAAATGTCTCAAGTTTACCTATCTTTATGGCTGAATAGTACTCCACAGAATAAAAAGACTACATCTTTTTAATCCATTTCTCAGTTGATGGGCATTTGGGTTGTTTCCAAGATGTAGCTATTACAAATTGTGCTGCTGTAAACATGGGTGCACATACATTTCTGTGGAATGATGTTCTTAATCCTTCTGGGAAGATACCCAGAAGGAGAATAACTGGATCAAGTGGGACATCTAACTCTAGTGTTTTGAGGACTCTCCAGACTGATCTGCACAGTGGTTGTACCAATCTACTCTCCCACCAACAGTGGAGAAGAGTTCCTTCTTCCCCACAGCGCCTCCAGCATTTGTTATTGGTTGATTTCTTGATGACAGCCATTCTTTCTGGGGTGAGATGGAATCTTAGCATTGTTTGAATTTGAATTTCTCAAAAGACCAATGATGTTGAACATTTTTTCATGTACTTATTTGCCATTTGTATTTCTTTATCTGAAAAGTGTGTATGCATCTCAGATGCCCAGTTTTGGATTGGTTCTTTGAATTTCGGGAGTGGTCCTGATTTTTTTCAATTCTGTATGTTCTAGATACAAGCCCTTTGTCTGAGGGACAATTGGCTAAATTTTTTACCAACTCTGTGGGTTGTCTTTTTTACTCTGTTGGTGATTTCTTTTGCTGTGCAAAAGCATTTTAATGTGATGAGACCCCAGTTGTTGAGTATTTTAGTATGTTCCATGCAATCCGGGTTTTGTTCATAAGATCTCACCTACATCTATGTCTTCAAGATTTCTATTTTCTCTTCCAGTGGATTTAGTGTTTCTGTTTTAATATTTAGATCATTGATCCATTTCAATTTTAGTTTAGTGCATGGTGATAGACATGGCTCTAGTTTTAGTCTTTGGCATGTGGAAAACCAGTTCTTTCAGCACCATTTATTAAAGAGGCTATCTTTAGTGAACATGTTTGGACCCTTTGTCAAAGATAAGGTGGCTGAGTGTGTTTGTAGTTGTGCCTGCATCTTCTAATCTGTTCCACTGATCCTTAGGTCTGTGTTTTTTTGCCAGTACCATGTTATTTTTATCACAGTAACTTTGTAGTATAATTTCAAGTCAGGGATTTTAATGAACCCTACCTTGCCTTTATTGCGCAGAATTTTTTTGCCGTTCCAGGTCTCTTCTCATTCTAAATGAATTTTGGGAGTGTTTTCTTTAGTTCTATGAGATATGCTAATAGTATTTTGATACAGATTGCATTAAATCTGTATAACAATTTTGGGAGTGCGGCCATTTTCACTATGTTGGTTCTTCCTATCCATGAACAAGGGCTATTTTTCCATTTTTTGAAATCCTGTTCAATCTCCTCTTTCAGAGTACTGTAATTTTCAATATATAGATCCTGTACTTCCTTTGTTAAATTGATTCCCAAATATTTCATTTTTGAATGCTATTGTGAAGGGTGCAGTTTCCCTAATTTCTCTGTCGGTGAGTTTGTAATTTGTGTACGGGAATGTTATTGATTTTTGAGTGTTGACTTTGTATTCATTTATACTACTGAATTTGGTTATTAAATCTAGAAGTCTTTTGGTGGAGTTTTTGGGGTCACCTGTGTACAGTATTGTGTTATCCACAAATAATGATAACTTAACTTCTTTTCCTATCCTTCTTTCTTTCTCTTGTCTAATTGCTCTGGCAAATGTTTTCAGAACTCTATTGAATAGGGATGGTGATAGTGGACATCCTTATCTTGCTCCTGATTTTAGAGGGAAAGCTTTCAGATTTTGACCATTTAGTATAATATTGGTTGCTGGTTTGTCATAGATGGCTTTTTAATCAGATTGAGATAAAGACCATCTATTCCAATTTTCTGTAGGGTTTTTATCATGAATGGGTGCTGGACTTTGTCAAATGCTTTTTCTGCATTGATTGAGATGATCATGTGATGTTTGTCTTTAACTCTATTAATATACTGTATTGTATTTTTGATTTGCATATATTGAACCATCCCTGAGTCCCTAGGATGAATCATACTTGGTCATAGTGTATAATCTTCTTGATGATTTGCTGCATTCAGTTTGCCAGTATCTCTCCAATGATTTTTTCATCTGTGTTCATTAGGAAGATTGGCCTGTCATTCTCTTTTTGCTGATATCCTTCTGCAGTATTGGTATCAGGGTAATACTTCCTCTAAGAGTGATTTTGGATGTATTGTTTCCCTTTTAATTTCATTAAAGAGTTTTTCAACATTAGTGGCATTGGTTCCTCTCTAAGTTTCTTATAGAATTCACCAGTGAGGGCTGGGGATATAGCTCAGTGGAATAAGCACTTGCCTAGCAAGCGCAGGGTCCTGAATTTGATCCCCAGTACCGCAAAAAAAAAAAAAAAAAAAAGAATTCACCAGTGAATACCTTAGTACCTGGGCTTTTCTTTGTTGGTAAGTTTTTAATTACATTTTCAATTTTCTTGACTTGATATGAGGTTATTTAGAATTTTTATATCTTCTTGATTCAGTTTTAGAAATTCATATCTGTCTAAGAACCTATCCTTTTTTTCCTATGTTTTCCATCTCATTAGAGTATAGATTCTCAAAGTAGGCACTGAGGATCTTCTGGATTTCTGTAGGATTGGTTGTAATTTCCCCCTTTCCATTCCTAATTGCTTGAATTTGAGTCTTTTCTTTCCTCTTTTTGATGAGGTTGGCTAAAGATTTATCAATTTTATTTACTCTTCCAAAGAACCAACTTTTTGATTCATTAATTCTTTGCACTTTTTTCTTAATCTCAATTGTGTTAAGTTTTGCTCTTATCTTTATAATTTCCTCCCTTGTACAAGCTTTGGGTTTGGTTTGTTCTTTTTCTAGAAGTTTGAGTTTCAACATTAGGTTGTTTATTTGAGTTTGTTCTTTTTTCCTGATGTGAGAATTCATCACTATAAATTTTCCTCATAGGATTGCTTTCATTGCATACAATCAGTTACAGTATGTTGTATTGACATTATAATTTAATTATAGATACTGTTTAATTTCTTATTTGATTTCCAAGCATATCTGTGACTCATTGATTCTTCAGAAGAGTGTTGTTTAGTTTCTGTGTGTTTTATGTAGCTTTAATGGTTTCTTCTGCCATTCATTTCCAATTTCATTTGCGTTATGGTCAGATAATGTTCATGGGATGATTTCAATTCCTCTGCATCTACTTAAACATGTTGTCTGGGCTAATATGTGGTCTATTTTGGAGAGCATTCCATGTGCAGCTGTGAAGAATGTGTATTCTGATGTTGTAGGGTGGATCACTCTGTAGATAGCTACTAAGCCCATTTGTTCATAGGTTTGGTTTAACTCTGCTGTATCTTTGTTGATTTTTTGTTTGGTTGATCTATCTGTTTGTGAGAGTGGGGTATTAAGGTTCCCACAATTGTGTCAGTTCTTATTTTATTTTTCATGTCCATTAATATTTGTTTTATGTAGTTATATGCACCAGCATTTGGTGCATATATATATTTATGATTATTAACTCTTCTTTTTGGAATTTTCCCTTAATAAGTACATAGTGATCTTTGTCTCTTTTGGCTTGAAATCTTGGCTTGAAGTTCACATTGTCTGCAAATAGAATAGATACTCCTGCTTTTTTCTGGGTTTCTGTGGCATGGAGTTTTGTTTTCTATCCTTTGATTTTCAGTCTATGAAGTTCTTTCTGAATTAAATGTGTTTCTTGATTGCAACTTATTTTTGAATCTTGCTTCTCGATCCATTCTGCCAGTCTGTTTCTTTTGACTGGTGAGTTGAGATCATTAACATTCATGGTTATAACTGCTATATATTGACTTACCCTCATCATGTTATTTCCCTGTTATTGGTTCCCTGTCTTTGTTTATTTATTTGCCCTTGTGGCTTCTTTCTATTGGTGTTCCTGTGGTTGTGGTTTTCATTATTTCTCTCCAATATATTCTTGAGACCACTCTGTAGGGCTGGTTTGGTGGTCATAAAGCCTCCTACCCAGGAGTAGCTACTTTTGAGATGAGATTCACATAATATAAATGAACCATTTTAAAGTGAACAATTCTGTGGTGTTTACATTCACAATATTGTGCAGCCACCACCTCTATGCAGTTTCAAAACATTTCAATCACACCAAAGGAAAATCCTGTACCCATTAAGCAAGCAATACCCACTTTTTTCTCTCCAAGCACATCGCAATTACCAGTTTAGAGTCTTCAGTAATTTTGGATATAGCCTGGGAGTGAAATTGCTGTCTTATAATGCTAATTCTATGTTTAACTTTTTTATCCAAGGGGTAGGGCAGAATCAGAGAAGGAGGCCATGAAATTCACGCAAGTCAGACAGCCAAGCTAGTATGGGTATACCCACTCAGTTGGCCCTTAATCTTGTCTTTGACCTTTTCTCCCAGCAGAGAAAAGTGAGTTTTGTGGTTCCTCTATACCTCTGGCTCTCTCCTAGGGCTGTGTCTGACAGTCCCTGAAAAAACTGTAAGATGGTGCACCGTGTCAGATCATGAAGCCACCAAGTGCTCCAGTTTCAGCGACAATGTGAAGAAAGTCTTTTCAGCAAATGATCCCCTTGTCACTTGTATGAAGACAACTTCTTACCTTGAGTGCATCAGGGCCATTGCGGTAAGTCACTGCTGCCCAAAAGGAAGTGAAAGGAAGTCTATATTCTCTTTTTCTGCACTTGCTACTATAGAGAAAAATATACCTGCTCAACATTCATGAATAGCAAAAATCGTAATCAGAGTCATAACCATACAGTTCAGAGAGAAGGATTCAATCTTAGTAAGATATCTATAGTAAAATAAAACTAGCATTGCATTAAGAAGAATCTATGAAGACCCAGAAATAGGATATTCGGTGTAACTCAGTGGTAGAATTCTTGTGTAGCAGGCAATAAGCAGCAGTTGTTCTGCAAAGACACTTTCCAAAAGGCCTTATCTTTATATTCTGCAGAGGAGCACATGGCCTGTGCGCTTGCATTCCCTAGCTTTCCTGGTTATCCCAGTGCTGCAAAAGAAAAGAGGAGGAGGAGGAGGAGGAAGACGAGGAAAAAGAAAGGAAGGAGAAGGGGAAGGAGAAGGAGAAGACTCAGAAATAAATAAGAAGCTCTGGAGTCTTGCTATTAATACTTAGCATTGCTTTTGGAATTTCCCACTGATGCAATAAGATATAAAATACAAGTAAGATAGAAACCATCAGGCGTTTCAATATTTTCAGATGATTGTTTACCTAGAAAGCATAGTGGAATTGAGAGAAATGCTGCTGTAATCATTTATTAATGAATAAATTAGCTCGGTAAAAAATAAATATATTACAAGTAATATAATTTTTATATACTAAAAGACTTTAATTGGGAAAAATAGCCCAAAATTGTGATCTCATTTATGTTTAAAATAATAAAGAGAAAAATATTTCTGAAAAAAATACCAAATGAGAGATTTATAAAGCTGTTAATATGAAAGTCTGTGGCAAGTAAGCAACATTTATTAATAAATGAGTCTTGTACCATGTCCCCAGGTTGGAAGACTATACATATACTTTTATATCTTCCTAAAGTGTTCAATAAATTTAGCATACTTTTCATCAAAATAAACTCTTTAACAAAGAATCAATAATATGATTATAAAATTCTTAGGAAGAGCACATTGGTAAGAGTATAAAATGGTATGAGAAAGAACACTAATTGAATAGCCAAGGTTTTCCTAAAATGATACCGTATTTAAGTAAAAATGCTAGTAAAGAACAAGTTACTGACATAGATATTGAACCTGGAAGAGAATAACACGAACATATTCTCAGTTTTCCATATGTCTACACATCTATCTGTTTATCTACATGATATATAGATGCAAAGTTTAGTAAATGTTCAACATGAGGGCATTAGAATCCTAGACTTAGTAAGTTTAGAGTAGATACATGTAAATTTAGCTAGATATTTATGATAAAGCAAGTTTTCAAAAAAAGGTTGAGAAAGGTTTCTTTAGTGAGACAACTTGGTAGACATTGGGAGGGGGAATCAAATGGGATTCCTAATCCATTCACAAAAAAACCTCTTTCCTAGCTTGATTCTGCTTGACAAAAAGAGTGTTATGGTTTATATCCAGATACCTCCCAGAGCCTCATCATTGGTAGGTGAGGCTTTGGGGAGGTAACTGGATCTTGGGCTGTGATACTGATCATTGGCTTAGTCTACTTGTGGGTTTACAGCTATATGTGGTACCAGGAGGTAGAACCTGGTCAGAGGAGGTGGGTCCCTGGGGGTATGAACCAGAAGGGTCTATCTCCCTCTTTCCCCTGTTGACTGATCTCTGCTTCTAGCCTGCCATGCCGTGAGGGTAGTTTTCGTCTCCAATGCCTCCTTGCCTTGGAGGCAACTAACTATGGACTGAAATGTCTGCAAACTCTAAGCCAAAATCAATCTTTCCTCCTTAGAGCTGTGGGTGTCACATATTGTGTCTTAATGCTAAAAATGTAACTAACAATGATAAAAAAGTAAGTAAGACAAAGAGACACAATTAGATAAATAAGAATAGTAGGCAAGTTTGGAAATGTAAAAATTATAAAACTATAAGTATTTTTAAAAGCCCTAAATATATAAAAATAAATCACAACAGCTGTAACAAAACCATTTACTGCACTGTAAGAACTATATAAATGTATAATTTAAATTGATAAGAAATGTTTAAAAATAACTATAAACAAACCACTCACAGAAAAAACATGACAGCTAATAAACAATATAGACAAAAAGGAAAAATGTTCATCCTTTTAAATCACCAAATACATTAAAATAAACCCCTTCTTGCAGTAAGTTCATATTTGGTAATGTGATGACTTTTCTTTCATTCTTAAAGTTAATGTTATTGGTACGTTTTAGATATACATAGTGATCACATTCATTGTAGGGAATTTGTACCTATACATGATATATCTTGATTCTTCTTTTTCCCCAATCCCCTCTCCTCCCTTCAACCCCTCTTAGTCTCCTTATCTATAAAAGCTTTGTTTCCATTTTTTCCTTCTATTCTTTTCTTCTTTTACCTTCCTTCTTTTCCCCTTTCCCCTTTCCATGAGCCCCCTCCCACTTGAACAATTTCTTCCTATTTCACAATATCTATGACACATTTTGGTCCTTGTTTATGCTCTTGGTTTCTCACACCAGAGAAATGATGCAGTATTTCAGCACATGTGTCCGGTTTATCTCACTGAGGAGAGTGGTCTCAAGGTGCAGCCACTCGCCTAGAAATGCCTCCAGTTTATCCGCTGTTGATAACATTTTTCATTGATAGGTTTGCAGTGAAACTGACATGCATGGCGATTAGCATTATAAATCATAAACTTAGATTAGCATTATAATTTCTTTTCTGAAAAATAATTTGGAAATACTCAGGAAGCATCACAAAGGTGTCCATAAGTATTTATTCTTGAATTCACATATACAGGTGTATATTTACTTGTGTGTGTAGAGAAAGGTGCGGACAGACATGGATTTGTTACAGGAATTTGGCCTTATGCAATCATGGGAGCTACTCAAGCAGTCTCTGTAAGGTTGCTGTCTTTTTGCCTCTGGTTTTGGAACTTGAGGAGGAACATTCAGGAAAGGAAGATGTATGTAAAGTGAGGAGAAGTAAGAACAACTTGGATCGCGTGAGGATAGACTGAAATGCATCAGTTCTCACTACTTCCCTTCTGGAAGTAGTTCACAAGGCTTAGTGCCCTTCTTGTTCTTTTATTTTTTATTCTTAGTCCATCCTTTATTAATTCCAGTTGGTTTCTGATACATTCAATAGTGTCCTAATTTTATGTACATACAAATATATGTAAAATATTTATAAAAAATGAGATGGGGAATATATAATTGTAGTATAGATTTGTATAGCACGGTACATGCATTTTGTAAAATATGTATAAGAAAATTCATATAACATACATTCTGTACGATATAAGAAAATGGGATAAGAAAAAAGGAGGTGAATATACACACTACATTTGTCCCTCTGTATTCTTGGCTTCTGCATTTGCATATTCAAGCATCAGCAGATGTAAAAACATTGTTCCTTTTCTAAACACATGGACTTCATTCTTGCCACCATACATTCCCTAAACACTACAGCATACCTACTTATACACCTTTTACATTGTATTAGTTATTTAGGCAATTTAGAGATGATTTAAAGTATATGAAGCCAGGTGTGGTGGCGCACACCTGTAATCCCACCACTTGGGAGGCTGAGGAAGGAAGATTGTTAAAAGTTCAAGACCATCCTGCACTACAAAGTGAGCTCAATGCCAGCCTGAATTGCATAGTGAGACCCTGCCTCAAAAAAAAAATATGTATATATACATACATACATATATATAGGAAGAAGGGTACCGGATGTACGCAAATACTACACCCTTTTATATTAGGGACTTGAGGATCTACATGTTCGTTTATTGTGGGAATTCTGGGACTAACTTCCCTAGATACTAAAGGTGACTGCACTAAATCCAGTAAAATTCAAGTTACTTTGAAAGTTAATTAATTAATAAATAAAAAGAATGATTTCTGGGTCAGGGATGTAGCTCAGCAGTGGAGCACCTGCTTAGCAAGTGTGAAGCCCAGATTCAATTCCTGAAAAACACCAAAAACAGCTCCTTAAAAAAGAATGATTTCCATGATGGGTATGGAAATGACTCAACCTCATTTCTGAGAGGAGGCTATGAAGCTGCTGCTTCCTGTAGGAAGAAAGGAACCCTGGGATGACAGATTCCTGAAAAGAGACTCCAGATCTGAGAGCGCAGAACATGAGTTCTTGGAGGCAAAAATATCCTTTTCACTCACTTACCCAACACTTATTGAACACCTACCTGTGCTAGGTGCTCTTCTTGGTACTTGAATTCAGCAGAATTAAACATGCACAAATGTCCTCACTCTCATGGAGCTCATATTACACAAGGGAGGAAAAACAATGAACCAGCATGCCAGATGGTTGATGAGGCCTAAGAAGAAAATGTGGAATCCAGAATACATGAGATAATAGCATTATGAGTGAGGTCAGTGACAGCCTCACAGAGAAGCTGACCTTTGAGTGTAGGCCAGGGGAGGCGCTGGAGACCCAAGCCATGCAGCATTGATGGAGTAAGCAACCCTGGGGGAGGACGAGGGGAGTCTTCCTCAGGGGCGATGGGGGCCACTCATGGTCTAATCTCTTCTCTTTCAGGCAAACAAAGCAGATGCCGTGACCATTGATGGGGGCTTAGTGTTTGAGGCGAGCTTGGCCCCCTACAACCTGAAGCCCACTGTGGCAGAATTCTATGGGTCAAAAGATGGTGTGTTCTCCCTGGGGACCCAGGTCACTGGTGTGACACTGCAGCCATTGGGGAAGGCGGGGACTCTGTCAGCATAGCACTGGCAGGCAAACAAAGTTTCTGGAGCTTTTTGGGTGGATGGAGGCTGTCACTGCTATTGACCCACAAGGGTTAGAATGCTGGCTCTTCCTAAGGAACTGCAAACTTTGCGCATCCTGATGCCTTTGGTGTCCTGGGGGCATACACAGCCTGGGAAGGGGGTGCTGTCCAGAGCCCATCACTGAGTGTGGGGCTGCACTCATAGGAGGCCCATCTCTGGAAGGAGAACATGAGGATCTGACTGCCTCTTCCCTGTGCCATCTCCTCCATGTGCTGCAGTATACAGGCCTGTGTGTGTTTGCAGGAGATTCTTGGGGAGTCTATGGATGGATCTTTGCCTTTTTCTCATACTTGTGCATCAGTGCTGTCAGTGTGTGAGTACAGCCCACCTCTAACGTGCAGGGCCCTGGCATATTCCTGGGCCATGCCTGCACCCTTCCTCACAGGCTTCTACCTTTGCGACTGAGCTGTAGACATAAAGGCAGAGAAGCAGTAACCTCAGTGCCTAGGAGCCGAAAGTCTTCTCTGAGAGCACCTGCATGCCCTGTCATAGTGGGAGCCTTCAAAATTCCCATCTCCACTGGCAGAAAAATAAGTACTGTTGCCTCTACATTTATGGTGGGGTTGTGTTCTAATAAACCCGTTGTAGACTGAAAAATTCTAACCTTGAAATGCGTTCAGTGCACCCAATTCACCAAACATCATGCTTGCTAACACAGAATTGGTGTTTCCCCTTGTGATCACGTGGCTCCCTGCCACTGCCCAATGTCATGAAAGGTACCACATATCAATAGACTGAGAAAAAATCAAAGTCAAAGAATGGTTTTTACCTACTATGTATTACTTTCACACACTGTGAAATTTAATAATCCGAAGCCTAGCTATTAAAAACCAGGGGCTACCTATATGTTTATTGCCTTGAAAAAGTTCAGTTTTCTCTTTTCTCTTCTCTGTGCTGACCAGGGGATGGTGCAGATCTTAGGATCCTGCAAAGTTCTGCATTGCACACCCTGGAAGGTCAGTAGTGAAGATGGGCCATCTTGTTTTGTTCCTTCTTCCTCTTTGCTCCTTTGCAGATCCACAAACTCACTACTATGCTGTTGCTCTGGTGAAGAAGGGAACCAACTTCCAGCTGAACCAGCTCCAAGGCAAGAAGTCCTGCCACACGGGCCTGGGCTGGTCTGCTGGGTGGATCGTCCCCATTGGTCTACTGCTTCCCTCTGGCTCTCTTGAAGCAGGTAAGTGAGCAGGGGTTGGGTGTCCTCAGACAGTGCTCCTGCATCAGTTGCCCAAGAGGGTCATGTGGGGGGTCATACAATTACTGTCACATTCTATGTTTTCCAAGATGGGGTAAGGGTATGTTCACCAGCAGCCCATGGAACCTGGGGCTGAGCTTTCTCTTCGCTCAGGAAAGGTGCTTCTGTTTCTCTGAGCTACTGTTGGTCCTGCCCTCCTGGGAATCCCAGCACCTTGGCTTGACAGGGGCCATCCTTGAGGCCCACTGAGGAAGGCCACCTTCCTCCCAGTTTCCCAGGAAGTTTCACTAGGGCTTCCAGTCACACTGCCAGCACCGCAGGCCTCTGTGTCCAAGATGAGGGCTGGCAATACAGGCAAGGTTGGGATGGCTGCTCTGGTGCCATCTTCTTGTTCAGTTATGATGGCCAAGGTGAGCCCTGGCCACCTTTTCAGCCCTTGAAGATGATGGCCAAATCCTGCTCTCTGCAAAAGTGCATCTTTCTGAGCTCTGCTAGTCTTTCCAAAGTCGTTTTTTTGGCCATGACAAGGGCAAGTGGCTGCAGGAATCTGATGAAGCGCTGTACCTGGAGCACGTCTCTGGCCACGTTGTCCCCTTTTTGAGGTGTTTACTTGCCTTGGTGATGGGCACTCTGGACATCTGTCTGCGCGGTTGTCCATCATGCCTCCTGTCCCTCACCAGCAACCTGTCCCAACTCTGTCCCAGAAGAGGGACCCATGAGCCACCAGTGCTCCCAGGGGCAGAAGGAAAGGTGCAGTGGCCTATGTTCTGCGATAAGGAAGGGCTATGGAGGCTGGCTGCTCTGCAAGTGTTCCCGCCCTGTTCAGAGTTCTGTCTGCCCCCTCAGGACCTCAAAGTTGGGGATTTAACAGTGTAAGTGGAACTGGGCCACAGCGTGGTTCAGTGTATGTCAGCCACTCTCACACCCGCGGCAGGCAAGCTGGAGAGCATCATAAGACAGTATGGTGCTCAAACACCCAGGCAATGTGGGCCATCACTCACTCCAGCAGGCTGCACCTGGCTGGTCTGCACACTCTTGTCTCCCAGCACATCCCCGAGAAGTCAGCAGACTCAAGACTCTTAGGGCCAGTCTCTCACATGTGCACGTAACCCGGAGAGTCTAGTGGCTCACGCCCTGCGGTCTGGATGTCTGTGTTGAACAGGAGTGGCCACATTCTTCTCTGGCAGCTGTGTGCCCTGTGCAGATGAGAAGAGGTTCCCCAGCCTGTGTCAACTGTGTGCAGGAAAAGGGAATAACAAGTGTGCCTGCTCCTCTCACGAGCCGTACTTTGGCTATTCAGGTGCCTTCAGGTGAGTGAGATCCTGCTGATCATCCTCCCTGTGCATTTTGGGGGACAAAAGCACGGGGTGGACAGGGCATGCCCCAGGTACCTGGAGTGTCACTGGGATAGCCAGGGTCCTGCGTGCCTCCCCTGGTCTACCCTCTCTCCGAGCCTCCTTGTGCAGGATCTCCTCAGGGCTCCCCAGAGCTTGGGCCTGCTGTGTTACCTTCTAGGACCAGGGGACAGACTGGGACTTGCAGACCCAGGCCTGGGATCTTGGTGGGGCCAAAGGCAAGGGCCTCCCAGTGCCCATCCTGCTCAGCATCCCCTGTGTGGGGACCTGTGGCTGCCTCGGCCCCCCGCGGTGCCTCTCTGTACTCTGCTTTGTAAGACAGTGGCTGCTGCACAAAACTAGAGAAACTGACTGGAACCCAGGACTAACCAATGTCCTTGTCTTCCATGTAAGTGGCTTTAAGCCTTTAGTGAGAAGAAACAAAAACCCCGTTTCTTTTCACTGCTTTCCAAGGGGAAGGCAAAGGTCTTTCCCCACCATCCCTCCACAGAGCTGCTGAGGGTGCCATTCTCCGGGGCTCCTGCTGGCTTCAGATCTGGCACTGGCTGTAGGGTTCAGAGGCCCTTCAGACAAGTCTAGCCTCTGTGAAGGAGACTGGTGCCCAGGGACTTGTGGGCAAAACCCCACGAGCCAGTGGCCAGGCAGACCTTCAGCGGGTCTGCACCAGAGACAGGTGAGGCTTGCGCCCGAGGTGAGGGCCTAACCACACTGTCCTGTTCTCAGGTGCCTGGAGGACGGTGCGGGGGACGTGAGCTTTGTGCGGCACCTGACGGTGTTTGGTAAGTGTCAGGTGAAGAACTATGTGGGCCCCAGCTAGCCAGAGGGACTGGTTCTTGCCCCAGGGTTTCCTTACATCTAGAGGTGAGTGATGGTGAGAGGTTTAACTCACAGGGGAGTGTGTGTGTCTGTTGTTTATGCTTTAGTGCCCAGTTGGTCCCTCTCAGTTTGTCCCTCTGAACATTGTCCTGCATCAGGGACCTGTGTCTGTCTCTCTCCATTGTCCTTTCAGACCCCTGCAGGGGCCTTTCCCTGAATCCAGCGAACAAGTTTTCTGAACCCTTAAACTAGTAACATTTGTTTTGTGTTGAGATGCTGGAAATGAAAGCAGGACCTCACACATGCTGAGCAAGTGCAGTACCACTGAGCTATCTCCTGGCCCCCAATCAAGTGTTAGTAATCAGCTCTCTCAGTCATTACATGTCAGATTCAAATTTAATCACAAATTTACATTCCAAGTATCTTAAGCAAATGCATCTTAAGAAATATGTAAATATTTCAGAGCTTGTTAGCCCACTTGAGTTAAATTTGTACAAGGCATTATTACCACAGACAAAAACAAATATCTCCTTTATTGGGGTATTTTCACTTTTGCATGTGTGTGTGTGTGTGTGTGTGTGTGTGTGTGTGACTAACTAATGATTTAAGCAGGGCCTTGCACATACTAAGTAAGTGTTCTACTACCGAGCTACACGCACAACTGTATTTCTCCATTTGGAAAAAAATGCCTGTTTAGTATTTTAGACAATTTACCAGAAGCAAACAAATAAATCATTTCAGATAAGTAGAGTTTGCAGATTCTAGGTTTTATATCTAGAGTTCATATGAAATATCTATCTGCTCTACTCAAAACTTTCAAAACTCAAATGTGTGTTCACCATGCTGAGCTCATTTTTGTAACAAATGTCTGCTGCGTGAAGGGGATTTTCAGACCTCACTAGCTCCACCGGCCTCAGTTCCTTACCACCTCGTGTCCTTTTCTAACATGACGAGTTCAGGGGCCTTTTCCTCTTTGCAACCATTCGCAGTCTGCTGTCTCCTCATTATTACACACTGACCTGCTTTGTTCCTGGTTTGGCGGTTGATACATGTCTTATTATCAACACTTTTAATCAGTAGGGTAACCTCTGGGTCTCATCTCCCAGAATCAGGACGTTCCAAGTAATCATTATGTCCCTTGAACACTCCAGTTACCAGTGATGCAGCGAGCAGCGTCCTCCAGCACTCACCCAAGAGCTTACACACGGGCTCACTGTGGCAAGAGCAGGTTGTCCTGGGCACCCTGATTTAACCTTTGCCAAAAGTCACTTTTCTGCTCTCTATAGGACCTCTCTTGCCTCTTTCAGAGACTGTTGAGGAGACGACATACTGGGACCTAGGGGAGCAATGAGTGTTGGTGAGGAGCCGCACTCTGCTGCTGCCACCCTGGGCCCTCGAGTGACCAATATTGAAACACTGTTTCTTTCTGAGATCATTAGATCATATCCATTCTTTATACTTAATTTTAATATTGCTAAATCATTTACTTTTTTTCTTTTAACATAAAATTTTTAAATTCTTTTTTTGTTGTTTTTTTTTTTGAGACAGGGTCTCACTGGGTAGTTTAGCCTGGCCTTGAGTTTACTATATGGCCCAGTCTGGCCTCAAACTCACAGCAATCCTCCTGCCTCAGCCTCCTGAGTGCTAGGATCACAGGCATGCATCAATGTGCTCCGCTTAAATTATTTTCATTATAATGTGCTGTGTTAAAACTGTAATCATTCCCAGGATCTGGTTGTACCATTTGCCTTTCAGTATGAGATTTTTATCAACCCTGTAGACCATCTATGTCAGTTTTCCAGGACCACTAGAACATAGTACTGCACAAAATGGGTGGCTTAAACAACAGAAATTTATCATCTCATAGGTCTGGACTTTCAAGGTAAAGGTGTTGGCAGGGCTCACTTCTCCCCAGGTGTGAGGGAGACTCCCCCATGCCTCTCTCCTAGCTGGCTGGGTATCTTTGGTTTCCTTGGCTTGTAGACACATCACCCTGTTCTCCATCCGCATGCACACATGGTACTGTCTGTGCAGGCATGGCTCGTCCACATTTCTCTTTCTATAAAAGGGCCCACTCTGCTCCATTATTACTTTGCTTAAGCAATTGTACCTGCAGGGAGTCTATTTCCAAATAAGGTCCCTTGCTGAGGACTAGGGGTTAGGACTGCAGCCTATGAATGTGCTGAACCCACGACATCTTCTAATACCTACGCGGTGGGAATCAACAGGCCTCTTTCTGCACATTTCTAGAGTGCTCTGGGCCTCTAGGCCTCCTCCCAGTCCTTAGCCTGCTCACTGCCTCTGTGGGGGTGCTGCTTCTTTGGTAGGGGAGCCGGATTGCCCTGGCACGGCAGTGTGTCCGCCCCAGACTCACAGAGACGTTGTCAAGTTACCTCAGCGCTCTGACTCCGGTTCCTCATCTTGAGAATGCGCTAATTACATCGTTGACCTCTGCCAGCTGTTGTAAAGATGAAATGAAGCCAAGCACAACGCCTGGAGCACAGTCCTTGGTGAACTGTGGGTGCTCCATACACATTTACTGCCCCTTCCTTTTGGCAGAGCGACAGAGAAGTGGGGTGGGAGGGGGGCAGGGTGCTTCCCGCCCTGTGCCTACCTCAGGTAGGAGTGTGAACCCATCATTCCACTGCCAAGACTGCCAGGTCCTCCTCTGTGTGAATGTGTTTGGAAGATTCTGTCTTAGTCACCTTCAGGTTACACAGTTCGTGGTTCAGCAAGAAGGGGCACCGCAGCCCACGGCTCTGTGTGCAGTACCCTCTTCTGGTCTTTCCCTCCCCAGAGGTCCTGCCTGACAAGGCTGACAGGGACCAGTATGAGCTGCTGTGCCCGGACAACACCCGGAAGTCAGTGGACGAGTATGCGCAGTGCCATCTGGCCAAGGTCCCGTCTCACGCCGTTGTAGCTCGGAGTGTGGACGGCAAGGAGGGCTTGATCTGGGAGCTGCTCAGCCAGGCCCAGGTATCCCGCCTGCTGTCCTCCTCTCTGCTTGGATTTGAAGTTTGCCTCCCCGCTTTCTTGTCACTCTAGAATCCTTGTTCATGTAGGACAGGGTGAGAGCCTTGCAGTGCATGACCCACTCCCATGACAGTCTTCAGTCTGTGCTTACCGCAGATTGCAGAGGCCATGGAGGACTTGACTGGCATTCCCAACCCGTATCCTAAAGTCTCTGCTTCATTGTATTGCCTTCAGTTCTAAACGGGCCCATAGGGTACAGCCCCGATGTCCCATCCTCCTCCATAAAGTGCTCCTCATTACATCACTGGCCTGTGGTCCTTCCCTCCTGACTTCTTTCCTGTGGGTCCCAGGGCACCTAGGTCTGTCCTGCACCAATGGCCATCTCTCCCAGCTGGCTCCTGTTCAGTACCCTGCCCTACCTATGTCTACACTCTCCATTCAAAGACTTGCCCTTGGATCACTCAAGATGAGCATGGGAGACACAGAGAGCACAACAAAGGATGGGCAGCAGAGGGAGCTGCACAATCTGGGCTCATCTAGGACAGAGTAGGAACTTTGTAGAAGAGAGAGAAACTGACTTGAAGGATGTATCTGGAGAGATTCCTGAGCCCTGGGGAGTAAGCCATGGGCACCCAAAGGAAGTGCATGTTGGGGGAGCAGTTACCCAGGGGGACAGCAGGTGATGATTCACACAGAGCTTCTGCAGGAACAAAAATCCATTATTTAAAAAACATACAGGTGGTACTACCATCAGCTACAGTCAAAATGGCTTTGGACCAGGCAACAGGCATTATAAGCTAAGGGTCTTTTACTTTTTTAGACCAGAAAGGGGAAGGGGTTATTTGATGCATCACAAGCCCTCATTCGGTGACTGGGGTGAGGGAATAAGCCCAAGATGCCTGCCCTCTAACCCTGATGGCATGTTACTGGATCACCAGCCACTTCCCAATGAAGACCATCCTAGTTACTGGGGCCATCACCAAAGAATATGACAGCCTTCACTGCTGCCCCATAGGAACAGCCCACATTGGATAGGGGTGGCTGTTTGACCCTTGGCCACCCCACCGCTTCATCAGATCTAGGGGACAGCCCCTGGAAGTTTCCCTGCAACCCACGAGGCAGACAGGATGAGCGAAGCATTCCCTGGAGTCTTGGTGATGCCATGAGCAGTGAGGACAGTGGATTCCCTGGCTCCTGTCTTCATGCTGAGGTGGTAACTGTCGGCTCTCTTTGAGGAGAGAAGCTCTAAGACGCCCTTGGATGTCTGGAACTGTCAACAGTGCCAAACCTTACACAGACGCACCCCCACTTGTTATGGGTTATGTTCCCATAAATCTATTATACTGTCAAAAAATGAAAAGTTAAACTGTCAAAATTAGGGATCATCTGTATTGTTTTGGTATATTTTTAAACCTTTGATAAAGTTTAATTTATAAATAAGGCAGTGTAAGAGATTAACAATATATAACAATATGCTGTAATAAAAGATATTGAAGACTCATTATTTCTGGAGTTTTCCATTTCATATTTTATGGAAAAAAGGTAAAACAAAATTTCATAACAACATAATAGGAGAATAACAATAGTTAATACATTATGTGTTGCTTTTTTTTTGCAGTACCAGGGATTGAGCTCAGGACCTTGGGCTTGCTAGGCAGGCTCTTATTCCACTGAGCTATATCCCCAGCCCACATGTTGTTATCTTTAAAGTAGTTACTCAGGGTACAAGATATGGGTATAAAAATTTCTCCAAACAATATTAGCACAAACTTTCTTTTTAATGAACTAATAGTATAACCAACTTGCATTTTTCCCTTTTCCCTAATGTCCTTTCCTCTTTCACTCATCCTAGCTCTTTTTTTCTTTTGAACAATGTCTTCCCATTTCACAATATCTGTTGTATATTTTGGAGCTTATTTACTCTTTCACTTTCTCCCACTAGGGAGACAATATGATGTTTGCACATGTGAGTCTGATTTATTTTGCTTGTGAGTATGGTCTCAAGTTGCATCCATTTACCTGTAAATGTCTCAAGTTTATCCTTTTTTCTGGCTGAGTAGTATAAAAATAGCAAATCATTTGTATCCATTCCTCTGTTGATGGGCCTTGGGGTTGTTCCCAAGATTTAGCTATCGCAAAATGTGCTGCTATAAACATGGGTGCACTGTGGTATGATGTATTGTGGTATGATGTATTTAATTCTTCTAGGAAGATACCCAGAAGAGGAATAGCTTGGTCAAATGGAATCTCTAGACCTAGTTTTTTGAGGAATTTCCACACTGATTTCCATAGTGGTTGCCCTAGTCTACATTCCTTCCAACAGTGGAGAAGGATTCCTTTTTCCCCACAGCCCTGCCAGCATTTATTAGTTGATTTCTTGATGATACCCATTCTTTCTGAGGTGAGATGGAATCTCAGCAGTGTTTTAATTTGCATCTCTTGAATGACCAATAATGTTGCACATTTTTTGTACATTTATTTGCCATTTTTATTTTTTCATCTGAGAAGTGTGTATTTATCTCAGATGCCCATTTTTGGATTGGGTCTTTGAATTTGGATGGTCTGATTTTTTTCAATTCTTTATGTACTAGATATAAGTCCTTTGTCTGAGGGACAATTCGCTAAAATTCTTTCCCACTCTGTAGGTTGTCTTTTCACCTTATTGGTCATTTCTTTTGCACAGCAAAAGAAACCCAAAACTGGTGCAGTCTGGGTTTTGTCCATTCACTCTCTACCTATACCTATGTCTTCAAGATTTCTACCTACTTTCTCTTCCAGCAGATTTAGTGCTTCTGTTTTAATATGTAGATCTTTGATCTATTTTGACTTTAGTTTAGTGCATGGTGATAGACATGAATCTAGTTTTAGTCTTTGGTATGTAGAGAGCCAATTTTTCCAGCACCATTTATTGAAGAGGCTATCTTTCTTCCAGTGAACATGTCTGGCCCCTTTGTCAAACATAAGGTGCTTGAGTGTGCTTTTAGTCCTGTCTGCATCTTCTAATCTGTTCCATTCGTCCTCAGGTCTGTTTTATTGCCAGTACCATAATGATTTTATCCCAGTAACTTTGTGGTATAATTTCAAGTCAGGAATTGTAATAAATACTGTCTTGTCTTTATTCCCCAGGATTGCCTTTGCTATTTTAGCTCTCTTCTGTTTTCAGATAAATTTTAGTAATGTGAATTTCAGTTTGTGGGGTCTTCTATGTAGAGTATCATGTCATCTACAAGTAATGATAACTTAACCTCTTCCTTTCCTTATCCCTTTTATTCCTTTCTCTTATCTAAGTGTTCTGGCTAGTATTTCCAGAATTATATTGAATAGGAGTGGTGATAGTGGACATCCCTTGTCTTGTTCCTTATTTTAGAGTGAAAGCTTTCAGTTTTTGTCCACTTACTATGATGTTGACTGCTAGTTTGTCATAGATGGCTTTTATCATATTGAGATAAAGACCATTCTGATTTTCTTAGGGTTTTTATCATGAATGAGTGTTGTATTTTGTCAAAAGCTTTTTCTTCATCTCTTGAGATGATCATATGATGTTTGTCTTTGGCTCTGTTCATGTGGTGTATTACATTTATCTATTTGTGTATGTTGAACCATCCCTGCATTCCTGGGATGAATCCCATTTGGTCATGGTGTGTAGTCCACTTGATGATTTGCTGCATTCTGTTTGCTAGTACCTTATTAAGCATTTTTGCATCTATGTTCATTAGGGAAATTCACCTGCAGTTCTCTTTTTAGTTGAGTCTTTTTCTGGTTTTGGCATTAGGGTAATACTTGCCTCCAGGGATGAGTCAGAGAGTATTGTTTCCTTTTCAATTTCATTAAGGAGCTTGAGGAGAATTGGTATTAAATCTTCTCTAAATTTCCTGTAGAATTCAGCAGTGAATCCATCTGGACGTGGGATTTTTTGGTATGCTTTTAATTACATTTTCAATTTCATTGAATGATACTGGGTTATTGAGAAATTTTATATCTTCTTGATTCAGCCTTGGTAATTGATATTGTATCTAGGAATTTGCCCATTTCTTCTGTGTTAGCCATCCTATGAGAGTAAAGATTTTCTAAGTAGGTACTGATGGTCTTCTAAATTTCCACTGGATCTGTAACGATTTCACTTGTGTCATTCCTAATTGTATGCATTTGAGTTCTTTCCTTTTTTTAGAAAGAGAAGCTAAAAGTTTATCAATTTTATTTATTCTTTCAAAGAATCAATTCTTCAACTCATTAATTCTTTGTATTGTTTTCTCAGTCTCCATTGCACCATTTTCTCTTCTGATGTTTATAATTTCCTCCCTTTTATGGGCTTTGGGTTTAGCTTGCTCTTCTTTTCCTAGAAGCTTGAGGTGCAACACTAGGCTGTTTATTTGTGCTTGTTCTGTTTTCCTGATATGATAATTCACCACTATAAATTTCCCCCTTAGGCCTGCTTTCATTGTGTTCCACAGGTTCTGGTATGTTGTACCTGCATTTTTGTTTAATTGCAGATAGTGTTTAATTTCTTTTTGAATGTCATTTGTGACCCATTGGTTGCTCGAGAGGATATTATTTAATTTCCATGCATTTACGGAGTTTTTGTGGTTTCTTTTGACATTAATTTCCAATTTCATTACACTATGGTCAGATAATAGATATGAGATAATTTCATTTCTTTTGCATCTACTTAAGCATGTTCTATGGGCTATATATGGTCTATTTTAGAAAACACCCTGTGTGCAGCTGACAAGAATGTGTATTCTGATGGTGTTGGGTGGAACACACTGTAAACATATACTAAGTCCATTCGTTCATAGGTTTGGTTTAGTTCTGATATTTCTTTGCTTATTTTTTGGTCTGGTTGATCTATCTCTTTGTGACAGTGGGGTATTAAGGTTCTCCATTACAATTGTGTTATTGCTCATTTGATTTTTTTTATGTCTATTAACATTTGTCTTATACGGTTGGGTGCTCCTGTATTTGATGCATGTATATTTATGATTGTTATCTCTTCCTCTTGCAGTTTTCCCCTAATGAGTATGTAGTGACTTTCTTCATCTCTTTTGGTAATTCTTGGTTTAAAGTTCAGATTGTCTGCAAACAGAATAGCTACCCCTACTTTTTTCTGGGTTCCTGTTGCATGGAGTATTGTTTTCCATACTTTGACTTTCAGCCCATGAATTTCCTTATTAGTTAAATGTGTTTCTTGTATACAGCATATTGTTGGATTTTGTTTCTTGATCCACTCTGCTAGTCTGTTTCTGCCATTTACATTAATGGTTATAACTGATATGTATTGGCTGGTTTTTGTCATGTTATTTTCCTGCTGTTGGTTCTCTACTCCCCCTGCCCCTGTTTAACTGTTTCTTTTGCTTGGGGGTTCTTTTCTATTGTTGCTTTTAGAATTGTGGTCATTTTTCTCTCTTTGTAGAATATCATTAGTACTCTTTGTAGGGTTGGTTTGGTGGTCATGAATTTCTTCAGATGTTGCTTGTTGTGAAAGTATCTTATTTCTCCATTAATTCTGAAGGCTAGTTTTGCAGCACATATCAATCTGGGTTGGAAATTGTTTTCCTTCAGGACTTGAAATACTTCACTCCAAGCTCTTTTTGACTTGATACTTTGTGTTGAGAAGTCTGCCATGATTCTAATGGGCTTTCCTTCATAGGCAATCTGTTTCTTTTTTTCTAAAAGCTTTTAATATCCTGTTCTTGTGCTGAATTTCTGGAATCTTGATTATTATTATATGTCTGGGTGTAGATTTGTTTTGGTTATGGCTAATTGGAGTTCTATATACCTCACTTACATGTATATCAGATTTTTTTTTCCCATTCTCTTTTTTCCTGTTCTTAAGAAACTTTCTGCTATTCTTTCTACAAAACATTTTTGTGTGTCATTTGTGTTGACTCCTGCTTTTTCACTGATATAAATCATTCTTATGTTCTTTATTTCTGTCATCTTGTGGCTGTTGAATTGTTATTTCCTGATCTTTTGTTAGTTTGAAGAAGTCTTTCCTGTCATGACTGATAGCTGAGATTCCTGTCCTCAAGTTCTGAAACCTTTATCTTCAGTTTTGTTCAAGCAGTTTTGCCAGCTTTCAGTGGAATTTTAATTACCTGGGTATCCGTTTGCATCTGTGTTGTGCGCCCTATTGCTGTCCTATGTTGGTCATTCACGGTTTCCATCCTCTTCCTATCATTATTTTAAAGAATTCTATCTCGACTCTAGATTTGCTGGGTAATTCTTTTATATACGTTGAAATTTTTTTTTAACCTGAGATATTTTTTCAGATCCAGTTTCTATTATAGCCTCGTGGACTTGTTTCTTTACTTTGGTCGGTATCATTTCAGAACTGTCAGGTGTGTGCCTTCCATCTTCCTCTATCTTGCTTTCTCCTGTACTTACTCTGGGTGGGCTGGAGGTCTGCAGTCCTTTGGAGCTGGGATTTGGTGAGGTTAGTAGCACAGAACTTCCCAGTATTGTTACAGAAATGAGAACAACTGATTAAAACAGATATGACAGCCTAGGTAAAGTAGTACGATTAGCATTGGCAGTAGCATCAAGCACAGTTTAGAAGCTGACAAACTGTGGTAACTGTTAATTTTGCATCTTTAACCATAGAAGTGAAATCTACAGCTATATAACAGAACCAATCATAAACTGGAAGCTTGCATGCAAAGTGTTTCCACTTGGTAGAGTGGTTTTACCCTGTGGTGGGGAAATTAAGAAGCATAAGGGATAGAACAGAGATAACTGGAAAGAAATAAAGTAGAATCCCACCTGGAATACAAAGGATGATCACACAAGTCTTGGGAAGCTAGAGAAGAGGGCAGAAAAGAAAGAATGAAGGAGTAAGCAAGGAATTATTGAAGCTGACCTTAAAAATTTGGGAAACTATTCACTCATGAAAATATGATTAAGTCTAGAAAAGTAAATTGAGGAAAGAAGGAAAGAAGATGAATAGATTAGAACTAAAATAAGTAAAAGACAAAAATGAAAAGGAATGGGAAACAAACCACAAACCAGAAAAGGAAAAAAGGAGAAAAATAAAATAAAATAAAATAACCAAAATTCCTCTGGTGTTCACTGGGAAAGTCCCAAACGCCACACCTGCAGTAGAGTTTGTGCTGGATTTGATGCTGGTCTTGGCCCCCAGATGTGGGGGCCTGGAGCCAGCGTCCTCAGCCGGTACTCTCCATATATCCCTTAGCATCCTCCCACTTCTTGCCCTGTTTCTCTCAGCATCTCTCCCCCAGTCACTGTGCTGTTTTCAGACAGAGACAGGGGGCTGTTCTCAGCCCTGTGCACCTTCGTCTCCCCCTGGCCCTTGCTCAGCCTTCTGTGCTCCTCTTCCACTGGCAAGTCTCTGTCCTCCCAGGTTATGTGCTGCGGGGTGGGGGTGTGCTATGATACGGTCTTGTCCTCTGCTCCTGCTACTGCAGTCCAAGGCTGCCCGGTTTCAATTCTTACTCCTCTTCTGAGGTAGGTGCTAACGCTACCATTCACTGCATTACAAGTTCCACTGCCGTCACCAGCCTCTGCTGTAGTCTGAAACTTCCTTCGTCGAAGTGTGGGGGGGCGCTGTGGGGTGCCTTTCTGCTCCCACCCCTGGCAGTGTGGGGACAGCCCAGGGCTGCACAGTCCCGAGGGGGTGTGGGGCTGTTTAATTCCCCACACCTCTCTAACCACCTCCGTTTAATATCTGCAGTGTGATTAACTGCAGGTAGCTGAAACCATGGAAGGTGTGACTGTGGGTAAGGGGGTGACTAGGTGTCCCTCCCTTCCTCTTCCTTTACCTGGTTTCAGGTTGGTTTTACTTTTACCTTGATGTCAAATCCCCTCCCTCACTTTTTCTTTTACCTTCTGTACAGAAATACTTTGGAAAGGACAAGTCATCAGAATTCCAGCTCTTCGGCTCCCCTCGTGGGAAAGACTTGCTGTTTACTGATGCTGCCCTTGGATTTTTAAGGATCCCCTCAAAGATAGATGCCAAGCTGTACCTCGGATATGAGTATTTATCTGCCATTCAGAATTTGAAGAAAGGTATGTAAGGGCCTTGGAGGGATCTGGCCAGCCTGGGCAGTATGACAAGGCGGGTGACATTGATTGAGGCTCTCTCAGTGCCCATGAAACTCACCCAGCTTTACTGGCCTCGAGTCCACAGGAGCACCCAGGTGAACTAGGTCATGGAGAAGCTTTCTGCTGAGCCTAAATTATTTGATTCCAAAAGTTGTCTTTTCTTCCCATCCATCACTACCTCCTTCCCTTCTCCTTCTCCCTCTCCCTCTCCTTCCTCTTCCCCTTCTTCCCCTTTCTCTTCCCTCCTGAGCCTTACACATGTTAGGCACACACTCTATTGCTGGGCTATTGAGCCCTTACAAAAGGGTGTTGAAGACCTTCATATTGTAGACAATCTGCTCAGCTGCAGTTCTATTTGACAAGGACAATAGTCTATTCTAAACAGAAGTGGGACCACAGCCACTTCCACCATCAAATGCAGAACTAGAATAGAATTCTAGAGGTTTTTAGTCTGGCCCCTTCCATTTATTGGATCCACAGAGTTCAGGTCTTTCTTTCTTCTCTATTTTTCCCTCTCTATACTTAATCCATAGTTACTGAGCATCTACAAAAGGGGATCCCAGGTATTAGATGTAGTGGGTAAAGATACTGGGAGAGGGGAACAAGCACCCCGCCCAGAAGGAGAATGACTCCTCACTGGGAGCTGCTCCCTGCATGGAGAGCCCAGTCCTGTGAAGGAAACCCCCGAAGGACCTGGTCTGGGCTGGAGCTCTGAGAGGCCTGCATAGGAGATGATGCCTGGGGTGAAATCTGCAGGAGCAAGGACCTCTACCTTCACTGCTCTTCCTGAAAATTGAACACTGGGAACATAGGGGAAGAGGGCTGAGACAGGCAGCTCTGCCGCTCTCAGTGAGAGCGCTGTTGGAGAGCGCCCCAGCTAGTTGGGATTCCTTTGAATTTCTGCTTGACTCCACTCCAGGTGTGGAAGTCTCCCGGAGGGTGCAGTGGTGTGCAGTGGGCCACCACGAGAGGGCCAAGTGTGATGAGTGGAGTGCGCTGAGCGGTGGCGCTTTGGTGTGTACCATGGAGGACACCCCTGAGGACTGCATCGCTGCCATCATGGTAGGAGGGCTCTACTTCCACAGCTGAGCTCAGGCCTTCAGATACTCAGTGACTAGCCAGTGTGGCGTGAGAGAGGCCTTCTTCAAGTGCCTCCTCCTCCTCAGCCTCCGTACTAGTACTTGGTGTGTGTTGGCTCTCATCCTTTAAATCTCTACCCCCCACCCCTTGTACTCCTTCAGCTCAGAGACAGCAGAAATTCAGAGCCAACCCAAGACCTGGGCTCCTTGATGAGTCCAGGGAGATTGGGGTGTGTCCTGCCCAGGAGCCTTGGAAAGTAGGGGTACATTCAGGGTGCAGCCAGAGCCACTGTGGGCTGGGAATACAAAGCAACATTTTCAGTCTTTAATTTTATTTCTAATCCATAAAAAATCACATGGTGACAAATGAAAAATAATTTCAACAGCTCACATTTTCATCATTCAGAGATCATGATATAATTCCTGAGTGATGAAGTTGTGGTGTTATTAACTCTCCATTTCTCTCTGAGCGATTAATATTTTTGTGATGAGGAAAGATAGATTCATAAATGAAAGACTGAAACACTGTTAAACTTAGAAGATTATACAACAGTCTTTCTTAACTTGAGAAGATCCTAATTCTGATAAACCTCCTAGCATCAGCCTGTAAGATTAAGACCTTGCTATTCACACAATCTCTTAAAATTGTCAGTTGTAGAGGTTACAAGTGGAACATTCAGAATAGTTTCTTGGAATTAGAGGCTCATTTTTCCATATCAAGATGGAACCAGTGAAGGAGGCCCCCATCATACACTAAATTGATAAAGTTACTGGAGGGTGAGATGTTAATGAGATCCCATAGGAAGAGCTCAGAGAGTTTAAGAGTAATTAAGATTGGAGAAGAAATTGAAATTGTAGGTGGTGCAAAGGAAAGGACAAGTTGAGTGAAATTTTCATTTGTCTCAGGTGAGATACTATAATTTATCTGATGAGACTGACAGTCTTGGGGCTCTTGATGGTGATGGCGTAGTTTCACTGAGAAGTGTTTTCCCTAGAGACTGTTAATGTAAATGGAGGCTTGAATAAAAAAGGGAGTGTCAAGGGTTATGGGACCAATAATTGGGTGGGGAGTTGTAGGGAAGTTAGAGAAGTTAGTGAAATATGTCTGAAAGAGTTTGGTGGCCCTGTCTGCCAAGGCTGTTGGATATGATTTAAGGGGGTGTTGGTCAAATTTTTTAAAGTTTGAGTTTGAATCTTTTAGTAGAGTAAATTGTGTCTGAGTGTTAATCCAGGTTGATCTGAGGGTGAGGACTGCATATAAGCTGAATATGATAGAGGTAGGCACAACCAGAAATCTTGGGCTAGAGAGGGATTTTTCCTATTTAAAAGACTGAAGGTGAGATTGACGGCATGTTCTAAATGTTGGGCTAGAAGTAAATCTTTTTTAGAAGCTGGTATCATCAAGAGAAGGGGGTGTTTTAGTTACTTTCTTGTCTCTGAGACACAATACATGTACAATTTAAAAAGGGAAAGGCTTATTGTGGCTCAGTTTGTAGAGATTTCAGTCTGTAGTCAGCTGGCCCCAAAGCAGGGTGGCATGTCAGAGGGACAAGACAGAAAAACTGCTCGTGGCATGGCAGGTAAGAAGGAGGGAGCCACTGAGGGAGAGGAGATGGAGAGAAACCTTCCAGGTCACACCCCTAGCGACCCACCTCCTCTGACCAGGTTTTACCTCCTGACATCACATCTAGCCACAAACCCAGCAGCGCACTAATCTACTGATGAGCATCACACCTCCACCGTCCAGTCACCTCCCCAAAGCTTCATCTGTGAGCACATGAGGCTTTGGGGGACACCTAGTACAGACTGTGCCTGAGGAGTGGTTGCCAAGAACAAGTATGAGACTGGGGCAGATCATAGTAGGTTTGGAAGTGCATGAATTGAGACCCAGTGGTATAGACAGGCCTCTGGTCAGGCCAAGAGGTTATCAGGAAAAAACTCTATGGAATCTCCAGTAGGGAGTCTTTGAGGAGGAGTAGAATAAGGTCAGAGAGGAGTAGGGGATGGGTCATGGGTTGGCTCATGTTTGCATCACATTGCTTGGTTTCTTTTGGGATGGCCATGAGACAGAGGGATGTAGTCGTCAGCAGTTGGGATTTCCACCTGTGGGAAATATGTGGCGCTGAGCTTTTTTATTCTTAGAGATGAGTTTTCGTTTGGAGAAATTGATTTAAGAAGGAAGACCTGAAAGTTGTGTGGCTGTCAGTGCAGTAAGCATAACTGTATAGGGTCTCTTCCATTTTGGCTTACAGGGTTTGGGGTTGAGGATTTTGGAGGTAGGCACCATCTCCTGGTAGGATTGATAAGGGAGTGGAGATTGTCATCAGGTTTGGGGAGTAAAGTTTTAGGAAACTTTTGTAGAAGTTGGCTAATTAGGAAGAGCAGTGGTGGGTAGTCTCTGAAAGAGGATGTATTAGAGGAGTTTTGCCAAGAACAAAGGGATGCTTATAAATCAGTTTGAATGAGCTGAGGGCATGGAGTGAGTGGGGGTGGTCTGAATATGTAGGAAGACAATGAGTAGGAGATCTACCCACATTTTTTTGGTTTGTAGCATGAGTGTAGTGAGTTAGTGTGGGCTGTAAGAAATGAGAGATATAGACTGTAAAATGTTGGAATAGAACAAGCCTAGGATTTTTCTAACTAGGACAATTGCTGCCACTAAAATGTGAAGGCAGCTTGGCTACCCAGGACCATCTTGTTTAACTGTTTTGAGAAGTAGGTTGTAGGTTGTATTTTTGTGCCAAGAAATTGACCTAAGAGCCAAAAAACGATGCCCTTTTCGGCATTTATATATAGGTGCAAAGGTTTGTTGGAGTTAGGGAGATTGAGTGTTGGCGTGGAAGTCAGGGCCAATTTGAATTGGTTGAAAGCAGAAGACAGAAGTGGAAAAGAAAAAGGAGTGGCTGGAGTCTTTTGAGGCAGCCTGATATAGAGGTTCAACTACAAGACCAAAGTTTAGAATCTACAGCCAAAAGTAATCGGTGAGTCCCCAAAAAAGAAAGATCAGATTTCACTGTGATAAGGGGATCTGAGAGATGAGGGCTTCTTGGTCTGGTATGATTTCCTTATGAGTAGAGGTGATGTGAAGTCTAAGGTAAGTGACTTCAATCTTAAAGAACTGGGCCTGTCCGGAGATACTCAGGATTTCTTTGTTGTTAGGAAGTTAAATAACTAAGCAGTGTCTGTTATGCACAGAATCAGAGAAAGGCTGTATGACAATAGACCTTTAACATATTGCATAAGGCAGCTAAAGTTTAGGGGAAGAGATTAGCGGTCTTTGGCTAGTGTTTGTCCAAAAAGGGATGGGCTGTTGCAGAATCCCTGAAGAAGGGCAATTTAAGTGAGTTGTTGGGAGTTTTTGGTGTCAAGATTTTTCTAGATAAAGGTAAAAGGATTTTGGGGACTGAGGTCAAGAGGGATAGTAAAAAAATATCTTTGTGGTCAAGAACTGTAAAATGAGAAGCAATACTGAGGGAAGACTGTTGTATGGATTAGGCACCAGAGGGACAATAGGTAGGGAGTATGACACTCATAGTCTGTAGGTCCTGGACTAGGCCATAAGTTCCATTTGTTTTTATGGCTAGGATAGGAGACATGTGAGGAGAGTTGGCGAATTTAAGAAGTCAAGGGAGAAGAGTTTGGAGATAGTGGGTTGGAGTCTTTGCATGGCCTGTGGGTTAAGGGGATATTCTGCCTTGTTGGGGAAGGAGGTGGGGTCTTTGAGGGTAACCTTGATAAGAGTGTGGTAAGAAGCAGCTGAGGAATGTTTAGCATCGCACACGATGGTGTTGACTTGTTGGAGTAGGAGAAGAGGCATTGCCAAGGCTATGGAGCTCTGGATGATAATGGTAGAATGTACATTTGAAAGTATATCTGGTCTCATTAATGGGGTGGAACAGGTTGGGAATGCTGGGAAAAGAATATGTGAAAATTATTGTTTTTAAGGTGCAAGGCAGGGACTTCCTACAGAGTGGTTTGAAGATAGGGCCATCAACTCCTACAATAGAGACAGAGGTAGGGAGTAAAAGTCCACGTATTTCTGTAAAACCAAGTATGTTGTACCTGTACCTAAAAGAAAAGAGATCACTTTACCTGCTACCTTTAGGCAAACCCTGGTTTCTATTTTGTTGCTGGAGGTTGCAGGAGCTTTAGAATTGGGGCCTATTTAGTTGCCAACAGCAAGTCTCAGCAGACTGGGAAAGGACAGGATGGAGTTGGCCCTGGATTTGGAATGATTGGCCTCCTTCCCAGAGGTCTGGGGATAATCTGATTATTTGTACCACTAGCTCTGGGGATGGTTTTGTTCATTTGTTTATTTGTTTGAGACAGAGTCTCACTATGCATCTCAGGCTGCCTTGAATTCCCTAGGTAGCCCAGGCTGGCCTTGTACTCGTGGTGATCCTCCTGCCCCAGGCTCCTGAGTGATAGGATTACAGGCATGCACCACCACACCTGGCTCAGGAAAGGATGGTTTTTGTATCTGCTCTTATCTTGTGCTGTTTTTAGTTCTCACTAGTGCAATGTTTTATGACTGTCCAACAGATGCTGGGCAGAAGTGTGTTATCAAAGAAAATGAGGGGTTTTAACTCTTTTATCACCATGTTTTTCCTCATGCCTCAACAAAGTCAAATCATTATTAAGAGATGAAGTGATCACATCTGAAATTCTTTTGAGCTGAGTGAATATGTCCTTAGGGGTCTTTTATGAGTTTGCTGATAATCAGAGGTAGGGTGATGTTGTGCTTTAGACTTGAGACCTAAACTGGTGATGAGACCCAAATAAATTTTTGTAATAGGTTTAGGCATTGGTTTGAGGCTCATTATTGGGAACTGTGGAATTCCGAAAGAAAGAAACTAGAGAAGATGTACAAACATTAACCAAAGATAATTATCTAGGAACATCATTAGTAGCCATTTTTAGAAAGAGGAGTTAAAAAGCCATACCTAAATGACACCTTTTGTGTAGCTACAGTCAGGCACTTACACGAGAGAGCTCTTCCTTACAACTTCTTGGCTCCATTTACCCTTTGATGGAGTTGACTTAAGTGACTCCATTTTAATTTTGACAGCTTTTGTTTTTTAAAATATCCCCTCTTATCCCGAAGGTATTGTTAATTAGTCATCATTTGTTATTATCGCTCATGCCAGGGTGCTGTTCTGGCTGTTGGTCTTATCTGCTGTCATGTTGGAGGGGAAGTAACAGATGACTTAGAGTTAGTGTCATAGGCCCTTTTCACTACATTTGAGCAACAAAGAGGTTTAAAAGAAACAGATCTGAGGCCTGACCAAGCCGACAAGAGTAAAATCAGAATGGCCAAACATGTATTTCCTTTTATAAGAGTCATCCTCTGCAAATATTCTGACATACCCGAATCTCCTAGTTTTGAATTTTTTTTTTCTTTAGGTCTTTTTCACTGTTTTTTGTTTGTTTTTGTAACAAGCTTAGCAGCTGCTTCGATTTAAAAATGTTCCTTGTACATGTTTATCTCAGAGTTAACTCACAGAGATTACATTTTCATGATGGCCAAAACACAAACTTTTAACTAACCTTGAACAGTAGCTTGTCTTAGTACCAGTAGAAAGTAGAAAGACAAACAAAGATGTTAACTTTTACCTAGGGCTGACAACTTCATATGACCTTAAATGAGAAATCATCCTAGTACACAAAGAAACCAACAAAAAAGCAAGTCAATCCTGTAATTATATTTGAAGAATCATCCCAAAGCTGTTTATAAGAAATGTTTTAGGCAAGTCTATCAAACAAAAATATTCATTTAAACCACAGAATTTAGGGTAAATTTACAAATTAAGATTTTTTAAAATGGGCCCTCATTACCTTTCTATGGATGGTCAGGAAGGCTGTTTGTCTTCTGGCTCCCTGAGACCATCTCAGCCTGCCATTTGTCAGGACCCGATGTAGGCCCTGTGCAGTACAAGAGCCGCTCTTCACCTGATGTTTGTCTTAGAGTTTGACTTACTCTCAACACCAACCTGTGTTTAGATTCCAGCTTGAACTCAGTCTGATTGTTGAAACCTTTCCTTTAATCTTTACCTTCTGTGTTTTCCCTTGGCATCAATATTTTGTTTTATTTCAGTTCTTTGCCCGCATTTCTTTGGTATGAACTTGGAGTTTGGAGCTTAGTATTTGTTGTTGCCATAGGTGGAGAGGGCAACCATGGCCAATGTGAGCTTACACAGATTTTTTTTTTAAAGTTACATTGTTTACTAACAAATAATAGTATTTCCCCTAATCTCAAGGGTTGGGAAACCTGGGGAAACTGGGAGGAGCCACTCATCATGGAGAAAACAGAAGTAAATTGGTACAGGCAGCTGTTTTTTCAGCACAGTGGGACCTTGTCTGGCACATCCAAGGTTGATCATAAACACAGATTAACAGGCAAACAAACACATGAGACACATAAGACAATTATTTCCCTAGGGGGCTGCTAATTTTTAGGTGAATCACAATAGAGATCTCTTGTAAAATGTCTTTATTTTAACAGTAGAGAGCGACACCCATGAGAGTTAGAAGGCAGAAAGGGCATCAGAGTATGGAGGTGGACAGAGACTGAAGAGGAAGTTAGTGGGAGAGAGACTGGATGTGGGACTGGGACCTGAGGGTGGCTGAAATGCAGACATTTTTAGTTTGGGAAAAGTCAAACAGGGAGAAGGGAACGTGTACGTGGGTAGCGTCCTCTGCCCCTGCCATGTCCTGGAGGGGACGGGCTGAGACCCCTGCAGTTCTGTTTTAGGGGGGACATGACAAGCAATAGTGTGCGGTGGGCAGAGAGAAGGAGGGTGAAGAGGGAGGGAGGGAGGGGATGGGAAAGACCGGTGATGGTGGTGAAGAAGGGATGGAGGCCACAGGGGTGTCTGGTGGGGGCCATGGTCTGCAGGATCGAGTTCAGGGTTGAGCACAGAAATAGAAGTAGTGCAGGCCGGTAGTGAAGAAGGAGAATTTGGAAAGTAGCACAGGACTGTGAGCGAGCTGACTGAGAAGGTAAACGAAAGCCTGCACACAAGGACTGTGTGCATTTGCCATTGCACGGGATAAATCTGTTTAAGTCTCAGAGAACGTGGAAGCTGAAGGTCCTGTGTTTAGATTATTGATTACTATGTATTAACAGTGTTACAGAAGAAAATAAATTTTTGTTTGTTTGTTTGTTTGACGTCTCCCCCTCCTGGAGAGAGGGTTTTTAAGTTTTTAAAGGGATGGAATAAAGGCATGTCTTTGAGCAGCTGAAGGGCCAAACTGGAACTGCCCACAGTGGAATGGGTGGGGTCTCTATGCAACCAGAAGAGAAAACAACAGAGAGACAGCGTTTTTTATTTTTTGTTTTCTCTGCTTCAGAAAGGAGAAGCTGATGCCATGACCGTGGATGGAGGACTTGTCTACGTAGCCGGCCAGTGCGGCCTGGTGCCGGTCCTGGGAGAGAACTACGGTAAGCGGAGGGGAGACCGCCCCGTTTTTGTTTCCCTGCGCCATGGACAAGATGGGGTAGAAGCAAGGCCACGATATAGTTCTGTGATAGGATAATAATTACTATTGTTGGAGTATAGGGAGCTAGGAGGTAAAATCCTTTTTCCCAGAGTCAAAACTAGTTAAGACACAGATGCAAGAGTTAGGCGGAAAGAGCTGAAAATAATACTGAGAGAGTGATGTTGGAGGGCGTGTGCAGAGCTGGCACAAGGCTTGCCAAGCAGCTTGCGTTAGAGCTGCCCCCCAACTCAGGGGTTGTGCAGTGGCCTCTGCCTTTCCTTCCCTTCAGGAGGCATCTGCCTGAGTATTGAGGAGACGCTGGAACAAAACCCAAGACTCAAATGGCAAAGAGCAGGTGGAGAGGTTACATGGACCTACAGAAAGTTGGCTAGTTGACAACCAATGAGATTGCTTAGTCACAGGTTCTCATTTTATTCTTAAAAGTTGGCACTGAATAGCTCACAAGTTTGGATGGAGTAATATGAGAATTTAATGCTATGGACCTTGTATCTGTCTTTCTTTTTAGGGACTAACGGTAGCAATGAGTGGCTTAGGTCTAAGTGTGTGAATACACCCTTGAAAGGTGAGTGAGAATCAGTAATACTGGGGCTCCTTTGTTGGGGAGAGGGTGAAGAAAGCCTTAAAAACAAGCAAAAATTATGAGTTGCAGTGGGGAAAGTAGCCACAGTTCATTGCTGACACGCAGATCTGTCCTAAGCTGCACTGGTCATATCTGTAGGGTGCTGTACAGTTCACAAAGGGCTTCTGCTTTCACTACACCCATTTACTCTCCTCAGCAACTCCGCAGTGTAGGCACTATTGTCCTGCATCACAGGTAGGGAGAGTGGGGCTCAGGGACTAAGTGGCCTGCACACAGCCACACAGCCCAGAGGTTCCTGTGTCTGAGCTTGAGAGGAGGTGGAGGGACTCGGAACCCTGAGCCCTCCTGCACCACCCTCTGCTCTTGTCACACACAGTCTGCCCATCTCTGCATGAAGGTCAGCACCAGGCAGGGGCTGAGGAGATGTTTTGAGAGGAGAAGAGGAGGCAAAGGAAACCCACCCTTTGGCTTATAGCCAGCTGGAATGAGAGTTGCCCTGGTCTTTAGCAGAGAAGACCACTTCTAGGGCACAGACTCTTCTGTCTTGTGTCTGCAGATAGGCAGAGAGGGTCTGTACCTGCCCCTCAGGTGCTTAATCCTGGAAATACAGCATCAGTCCCTGGGCCAGTGCCATCACCATCACATGGGGATTTATTGGAAAAGAAAATTAATTCTTGGGCCTGACTGATCTTAGACCTGCTGAGCTAGAAACTCTGTGGATGGCACTAGCAATCTGTGCTTTAAGAAATTGAAAGCCACTGTGATAGAAGACTGGGAGGGGAAAACCAGGGGCTTACTTGGGTTTAGTGCTTTTTAAAAGACAGGACATCTAGAGAGCTGAAGGGGTTTGGAGCCCATGGCACAAGCAGCATCCTGTGGACTGTTTCCCTTGCTAAGCACTGCATGGGTCACAGAGGCCCTGCCCTGCATTGTCCATGTACCACAGAGGTTCTGGAGTACAGGGAAGGTGCCGTTTCCTTGGTCACTGGCAGCAGCTGCAGATAGGACCGTCACTTTCCCTCTCCACTTTCATGGCTGAGACATCTTCTCTGAATTGTGCACTCCCCAGTCCTACGAGTGATTTTTCATCACCCAGTACAGTATTCTAGTCTATTTACAGTCAGCTACAACCCTGCTTGCTTCAAGAGTAATTGGAATTTTCAGAAACTGCAGCAATATGAAAATGCAGATCAGTGAGGGTGTCTGAAGACAGTTCAGATACTGACAAGATGACTTACTGTGATGGAGGAGTTTCCCTTTGAGTAGAGATGGTGGGGGACTTGATGTGTAATTACCACTATTCTCTCTAGGTACGCAACACATGCACATCCATATAAAGATGGAAGACAGTAATCCACGCCAAGCCAGCGCTGGGGGTATAGACCTGTAAGGCCAGCATTCTGGGAGGGTGAGGCAGGAGGACTGTAAGTTCAAGCCCAGCCTGGGCAAATTAGTGACTTAGTGAGATTGTATCTCAAAGTAAAAAAATAAAAAGGACTAGGGATAGAGTTCAGTGCAAAGGCCCTGGGTTCAAACCCCAGTCCGGAAAACAAAACAAAACAAATGATGCAAGAGGGACATGGAAGAAATGCTCTGCAACATTATCTGGCTCCTGGACTGGTATAGTAGAGCCCAGTCAGGGAGGCAAGAGCTGGGTACAGCATAGGGGCACCTGCTCTGGTGCTGCCTCTGCCACTCTCAGTGCTGCTGGAGACCTGAGAGTGTAACCTGCCCCGCCCAGCCCTAACAGAATGCTCACATTAGCACACCAGATCCCCCTCAGCCCCTCTCTGGGATGGGGTCACAGTCTGTTGAGGAGATGTTTTGGCTCCTTGGTGCTAAGTGGCTGAGGTCATTAGGAAGAGCCTAGCATGGCAGACCTTGGCCACCACCATGATTCCCAACCTGTCTGCAGTCTCCCAACTTTTGCACATGAATATATAGGGGTTGGATTGATAACATTGGCAGAGGCATTGTGTTCGTGGGTGGTGGGCTGAGCCAAATGCCTCCTGGGATTTAGGAATCTAATCTTATAATTCCAGCCTGGGCTTCAGGCCTTACTCACCAAGCACCATTCCATTATGTAATACTTGGACAGTAATGCCTCAACTAGTAACCACATTCTCATTAGAATCAAGAACAAAGCAATAATGTCTTCTTTCAAGACAGGTAATCCACACTATTTTCAAAATTAATGGACTAAAACAAGAAAATGAATTTTTTAAATATGGGAATGGGAAGAGATTAGATTTTTACTATTAGAAAATGATATTTTTGTAACCCTAGAAAATCAGAGACATCCATCCGGTAAGATATAACTTAGATTCAACCAATAACAGAGTGAGATATCTGCATCCATTTCAACTGAATTTAAAAGATGTCCTCTACAACACATTATTGAGGGATATAGCAGCCTGCAGGAAAGAATGCATGGCAGTATTGCATTAAGGTAGCAGGATGTGTATGTAAATATATGTGAGTACATGTATGCAGACATGGCCAGGGAGCAGCAGTGTGTGTTTGTTTGGTCCAGGAACTAATAATGACAGCTACTGGACAGGGGGTCCTGCTAGAGTAACAAAAAGGGTGCAGGACATTCCCGTTCCCCAGAGAATGACAGTCAGGTACCAGCAGGAGCAGCTCTTGAATATCTTTGCAGAGGGCCCTGGAGGCACTGAAGTTGGATCTTGGCAATCTATACACACATGTAGACACATACACAACTTTTTAATGTATATACTGTAATACATTTCTAAATATGTATACAGATTACATATTATATAATATAAACTATGTTTTTTTTTTTTTTACCTAAAAGAGCAAACTTGCTCAGAAGACTTGAGTCTTCTTTAAGGCAGCCTTGCTTTTGTGTAAATGGACAGGCAAAGTGCCTCAGGAAGGAAGAAATGAGTAAAGAAATGCTTAAAATGAAGCACTCTTTTCTATGAGGAACGTGATCATTCTTTCGTTCTGTACTATAAACATAGGGAGGAAGGGTCCAGCAGATGCAGAGAGAGGGGAGAAACGAGAAAATTTAAAAACAGAATTAAGAAATGTCATGTACATCTGCCAACTCTCCATGAGGAAGGTAATCATTATGCACTACAAACATGCACGCATAAAAATATTTTTAAAAAGAGCTTGAATAGTTTTACAAAAGCACTCCTTGAAGCAGGAGGGAAGGTGAGATGGGGAATCAAATGTTAGCAGAAGTAGGCCGCAGTCCTGGAATGACACCCGCCAGAGCGTAAGGGAACGGACTCCTTAGCCATTGCAAAGCTTCCCTCAGGACCATGAATTCAAGACATTCCTGCAGCTGTGAGGAAGCCAGAGCCAGTATCGCTGGTGCTGCTGTAGCTCCTGCGATAGCTTCTGATCTGCTCGGGTGCAGAGGGGTCCTAGAGGGCTGCATAGGAAAAGCTCACTCTTCCAGACTTTGTTTCCTAGCAAAAAGGGAAGGGAAGGCCAAGGACCCCTGCATCGTTTCCACCTTCCCTCTTACACTCCTGATTTACACTAAGATTGTAGTTGCAAGAAGTACTAGAAGTGTAGTTTCCACAACTCCAGCCAACAGAGATGAAGCAGAAACGGAGAATACCTAGTTCATGTCATCCACCACACTCAGATGTCCTTAAATGGCCTGGTTGAAGGAGAGCTGGTCAGATCTTGCTTTTGTTCTCCCTGAAAGAGAGGAGAAATTGCATCTTGCTGTCTCCTCTGCAAGGTTATTATGTTGTGGCTGTGGTTAAGAAGTCAGATGTCGATATCACCTGGAAGTCTCTGCGAGGCAAGAAGTCCTGCCACTCTGCAGTTGGCACTTCCGCAGGCTGGAACATCCCCATGGGTTTAATATACAACCAAACGGGGTCCTGTAAAATTGGTGAGTGTGTTCTTGAGGCGTTGTGGTAGTTAGTCCCTTCCCTTGGCCTGGGCATTCAGTGCTGTGTCTTTTGTGCTCATCCTGTCTCTCTCGGATTCCCACGTTAGTCATTTCATTACACTCCTGTCAGCACCTGAAAGGTTTCTGCTTTTCTTCTTTCCTCGTTCATATGACAAATCCCAGCCCTGCATGAACCCAGTTACCTGCTCTCCTCCACAGCCGAGCAGCTGAATACAGCTCAGGAACCTCACAAGGCAGCGGAGCAGTCGTCTCCATGGAAAGGCTTTAATTACTGGCCTTCATGGGTCCCCCAACCTTCACGAGTGGCCCATTATTGCTCTTTTCCACACCCTACATGTTCCATAACTATCCTAATGTCCTTATTGTCCATAAAGCTTCAAATATATCCATCTGCCAGTCTTTCTCAGCAGATGATCCATCCTGCACCTGGAAGACACAGATAAGGCCGTGAGCCTCCGGACAGCTGACACCCCCCAGCGTCCTCCCTATGCAGCGCATCTCTGTACCTGCAATTGGGTGTGGGTCACTTCCTTTCACAGAGTTTCAGCCTTTTGTTGTTGTTTCTTTTCTGGCAGATCCAAGAGTCTCTTTCCCTGTATAAGCACTCAGTGTCTTCCACCTTTAAACACTCCCCGTTTCCAACATTCTCCTCCAGCCCCTGCATTCTCCTTCTCCTCCCTGTTACTGCTAGAGGTCATGACAGCAGTGTCTGAACCACTTGCCTTCTACTCACCCCTCCCTGCTGCCTGGCTTGTCCGTATCTGCTCCAGGCCACCGGTGACCTCTGTGCTACTCAGCTGGAACTACGTGCTCCAGCTCTTTCCTCCTGATCACTCAGCAGCATTCCCTCAAATTGCCTTGAAACACTGAAAACACACTGGCTTGTTTTATCTCTTACCCTTGTAAGATCCCTCTTTACTAACTCTATTAAGATATGTTTCAACTGCATAGAGCAACTGTATTCCCAAACGTAAACCTAACCTTTAAGCACTACTTCCCTTTGCCAGGACAAGGTGGACTCCTGTGAGTTTAGACTCTGACCCGCCTTGAGTCAGTTCCCTTTCACTTTGCTTTAGCTGAAATCTTTGTTTAGTTTTATAGGTACTTGTTGTTAGTGATTAGTTGCTAAGTAACTACATCTATCTTTGCATTATTCAGACAGTTTCAGGGATGATCCTGAGGCTTTGCTGCTGTCATAGGAAGAGCTGACTCTGGTTCCCCTTTCCTACAGACGAGTTCTTCTGTCAGAGCTGTGCTCCTGGGTCTCACCCAGATTCTGAACTCTGTGCCTTGTGTGGCGGCAGCAGCAATCAAAGCTACCTGTGTGCTCCCAACAGCCATGAGAGGTACTACGGCTCCAGTGGGGCTCTCAGGTGAGCAGTGCCTGCCTACTTCCTTCCTGCGGCACCACGGCACCACTCTGGTGTGTTCTCATGGTCACACCCTTCTCATCAGCCCAGCATCTTGGTGTCGATTTAGCAGGACCCAGAGTTAGAGAACAGAACTGCTGCAATTCTGAGTAGCCCCAACAACTGAAGTCTAGCCCGGCTCTGGAGAACTCTCCTCCATGCCCAGATGACTTAGGGACCCAAGCACCCTGGAGAGGAACCACACTGACTGACGGTTACGAAGCCACCCCTGTGCTTCTAATTTTGCTCCTTTCTTCTGTGTAATTATGGTCAAGTCACAGAAACTGTTAGAGCTTCAGTCTAAAATCACGAGAGGGACCCCAGACACTTTGCTTCTTATATCTGGCTGATGGATATCTTTTAAAAATAAGATACTCCAAGGCTCCTCCACCCACCCACCCACCCACCCAAGAGCTACTTACTGAGCACTTACTGTGTGGTAGGTGCTATTGTAGGTAGAGAAGTTACAGCAAGCAACAAGACAGACATGGTCCTGTCTCTGTCCCCCGAAAGTCCCATGGGAAGAATAGTACAATAAACACATAAAGGGTAAGACCCTTCCCAGATGTAAGTGCTGTGGAAGAACCAAAGCAGTTGTGTTAGTCAGTTTTCATTCACTATAACAAAACACTTGCAGTAATAAGCCTATAAGGAGGAGGTTACTGTGTCATGGTTTTAGAAGGGCAATGAGGCCTCAGAAAAATCTGGAGGAAGAGTAATACAAGAAGAAGGGTCATCAAGAAAAAGGGCATGGGGGAGGGGCAAGTCATGTGGTGCTGAGGCAGTGAAGAAAGTCTATGGGGTCAAAGTGTGGAGAGGGAGGGGTCTGGTGTGTGACCTGTTGGAGCACCAGGCGCTGTCCTGATAGGCCTGCTTGGGAAGGTAGCTCTATGTCGAAGGGTGATAATGCAGGACACTTTGAGGCAGTAGCACTGTTGTCCAAAGAAGGGTATGTGGACCATGTATGAGACTCTAGAAAGGGCTCTTACTCAGACACCAGCAGTCTACTCCATCCTGCCCTCTCTAGAGTTTTGTCTCTTTCATAAGCCACATGTAAGTTACAGAAAAGTATGCTGAATGGTAAAGCTAAGCTGAAATATTTTAATTTTTCTTTACACTAGAAAGTACATTGGTATCAAGTTCAGTCCCATTTTGATATCATTATGATGGTAACATAGAGAATCTGGAATTGCTCTTCCTAGAACTGTATCACAGTACAATAAAGATGAACCCAGAAAGAGCCAACCTAGCTTCAGACAGCTCATTCTCCAGTCTTTCCAGAATCCAACTTGATAATCTCTGTATCTCTTCTGCCACTGGAGTCAGTTTTACTATTGCTTTTCAGAAAACATACCTCCTTACTGTTGGCACACAGGCAGACCACTTCTGCTCCACCTTCTCCTGCGGTCTACCACGCAGCTGACAGCACACCTTTAATTCACCAAATGCCTTCACGCTGCCGAATCTCGAGGCCAGTCTTTAGATCTTG
The DNA here is from genome assembly GCA_004027595.1 of Dinomys branickii. Taxonomy (NCBI): domain Eukaryota; kingdom Metazoa; phylum Chordata; class Mammalia; order Rodentia; family Dinomyidae; genus Dinomys; species Dinomys branickii. The sequence goes on from PVLD010001529.1 coordinate 54,516, forward strand.
CGTAGTTTGATCCACCAGCATCAGTGGCTGTGCCAGGTACTTCCTCCTGGGAGATGTATTTTCTTCCTTGGCTGCTAGAAGACCAGATTCTTGGTTTCCTCACTCGCTCTCCTGATACTGCACCCCAGCTCTTTACTGGCTCACTTCACTTTCCAAACCTCTTTCCCAGCACACTGACCTGCTCCAGGGCTCCGTCCTCACAAGTCTTCTGTCTTCACGCCCCACCTTTCATGGTTTCACTGAGTCTCTATCCACCTACAGCTTGACAGTTCCCAAGTTCACATTCCAGTTCTGATGTCTCCCCAAAACGCCAAATAAAGCTCTGGGCTCATATATTCAACTGCTTAGCGGTTATCTCTCTTGGTTATTTAACCACTGTCTCAAATTTAAACATTCACAACTGAGCTCCTGAAATTTCACACACTGCCACCTAACCATGCTTTTTCTAGTCTTCCCCATCTCAGTTAAAAGAAACTCCATTTTCCTTTTTTGGAAAAAAATCTAAAACCTTGCCATTGTCTGTGTCTCCTCTGTGGTCTCACACTCCATATATGTGTGTTTTGTCTTCAAATCATGTCAGTTTTACCTTCCAAAGGTACCAGAATTGACCCCACCACCCATCTCCACTGACACCACCCTAACGAAAAAGCACCACCATCTCTCTTGATTTTTATAGTAACCTAACCGGTCTGTGTGCATTCGCCCTGTCCTCTCTGTCCACACAACACACTGCCTAGAGCTGAAACATGAATCAAAGCAGTAGACTTCTCTGCTCAGACCTCTAATGATTTCACTCAGAATAAAAGTTGAAGTCCTTTCTTTGCCCTCTGTGACCTGGAGAGATCCCTCCTGACCTCATCCCTACTTCCTTTCCCCTTGCTCTCTGCTTCAATAGTCTCAGCAATCTGGTTCCTTGAGGAGCTTGCCCCAAGGGCCTCCGACTTGCTTAACCCCCACCCGGAATAAAGGCTCTTCCTCCTCACCTCACCACGGCTTGTTCACCTACTACCTCTTGGACTTCTCAGGGGAAACTTTCCCAGGCACTGTCTCTAAAATGTTGCATCCCTTTTTCTTGCTTATGTTTTTTCAGCACTTATTCTGAAGTATTTGCCATATTTTGTCTACACATCTTGATTCATGTCTCTTTTCCAGTAAAATGAATAAGGACTTTTTTGGTGTGAGAAGACCTTGAAAGAACCAGCTTATGCCAAGGGGAAGTTTTAATAGGTGCTCTGGGGCTCCCTCCGTGTAAGGGCCAAGGGCTGAGTCTCAGGAGGCAGCCAAGATGCTTAAAGGGTGGCATTGTCAGATAACATTCACATGTGTGCTCCAGATAAACAATGGATGGTTTCTTAGTTTGGGACTCCCTGCTTCTCCTACCCGTGCCTCTCCCCCTTCTGCACGTCTACTTCCCTTGCTCCTTCCTGCACGGTGGTTTGCTCTGTCTCTCAGTCCGCATGGACCAGCGGTCCCACTGTTGCTACAGCCCCTCGACTGTAAAGGAGCAAACAGAAACCATAACACATCACCCCCAATTCTAGGGAGGTTGTTGGCGCCTTTCTAGAGGAAAGCTTCCTGCCCAGACAGCTCATGCAGTGAAGTGACATCTAAGGACCCAGCTGCCTCCAGTGTGACCAGGTACACTGAGGTGCCTGAGGCAGAGGGAGTCAGTTCTCAAAAAAGTAACTAGGCTCAAGGGAGCAGCTGAGAGCTACAATTTTGAAAGTAAAATAACACAAATTTTTGTGTTTTCTAGATTTAAAAAAATCACATTACAGTTAGATAGGGTGGCTGAAGCACAAAAATGACAAATACAGAAATAGAACAGAATAGAGTTCCCACGGAAATTCAAGACATGATGCAATTTGGTCTGTAACAAGGATGACTGTGAAAATCACTGGGGAAAAGATGAATTTGAGAGGTGACATAGAATAGCGCTCAGAACTGGCCCTGAATCTGTCGACTCTGGCACAAGCACACTGCGTAAACTGGTCCTGAAAGCGGGATTGGCGAGGGCCAGGTGGTAAGGAAGGTTGATTCCCTGTCAGCATTTGAATGAGCAGGAAAAAGGGATCCATTGCAGGGAGCCCTGTGTGACTGGGGAAGGGTTTGGGGTTTTAAATAAAAGACATATAAATGCTGAGGAACATTTCCAGTAAACAAGGGAAGGTTATGAGAAAAAGAGTATTCAGCAGAAGGTTCTTGCGGGTGGGGCAGGGCCAGGTTGCAGAGCACCTGGTGAGGACACCTTTGCCAAGAGAGAGACCTTCAGTCTCTTATCTTCATGGTGGGAGAGAACCACTGGGAACGTGCTCACGGGCCTGGAGGGCGGACGCAAGGAGAAAGTCGTGGAATGCTTTCTGCTGTTCACTGGGAGGCAGAGACACAGGCAGAGTGTGTGCGTGTGGGGGTGGGGCGGGGGTGGAGAGGCAAGTCTGGGGAAGGTGGAGATACTTCAAAGCGGGCGTGGGGCTGTCTGAAGCAGTTCCCACACTTGCACATGAATGAGAACCTCCTAGGGGCAGGTGGAGGCTGATTTGAGAGTCCCATCTCCAGAGTTTCTCACCCAACAACAGGTCTTGTGGGGCAAGTACTTGAGTTCCTAACAGATTTCTTCTTGGTCCCAATGCTGCTGGTTCCTAGCCTCCAGCTTTGAGAACCACTGGTTTAGGGTAGAGCAAGGCTGGCAGGAGTGCCCAGATGAAGTTAGTGGTCAGGAAGGTCTCTGTCTACCTGACCTTAAGGGCACCTAAGACAGATAATCGTGATGATCCCGGAAGCAATCTGGGAAGGGGTGTGAAGGAAAGAAGCCGGGGGAGAGGCTCCAGCAAATTCGAATGGGAGTAACTGACTGTGGTTAGTATGGGGGCACCTAGGGTCAGGAGAGTGAGACCTAGAGGGGTGCTCCTGATCATTAACAGTCATTTCCAATGGACCGAATGGCACAAACCTGATTTTTATTTATTTTTTTAATTTACAGATTCATGTATTGAATCAATGCAATAAACAGATAAACAATGATATAACAAGGAACAGGCAAATATAAAATGTGGATTTCAGATTTTTTAAAAACAATCTAAAGTCTTGTTAATTAAGAAGACACTGTTACTTTTCCAAAATATAGAATTGGATTTCAACAAAATGATTTAACGAGTAAGGCACAATGTTTAATAAGGCAAGATTTACACACAAGATTGGTGTCAGGTTACAAGATTTATACACAAGGCTGTTGGGGGGGCAGTGAGGGAAAAGTGCTAGAACTCAAGTAGCTTAAGTACTCCTTTTAGAGCACTGACCATTACATGGTACTATATAAATCTGATACAATAAACTATATCTAGAAAATAAAACTTAAGTGTTGAATCATACCACTGAGTTATTCATTTTACCATTAACCTTTAGATAACTGCATATTTATAAAGATATTCCTAATTCACACAGCTTTAAATACAGAAAATTAAGATACCAGATCCTACATAGTAATAAGAGACAATGCATTTTCAATACCCTTCATTGATACTTTGAAGTCTCAAACTTTATGAAAAGTTAAAATACTGAGTATTTTAAAATTTTCTCCCACTGTGTCTCTGTTTTCTATGAATATAAAGTGGGTCCCGCACACAACTTCCACACAGGTCTCTCCACCATTGCCTTAGTCCTTTCTGGGAGCACAGCAGTGTTAACCACTTACATTAGTGACAGAATTCTCACACATCAATTGCAGACAGAATCAACTTGGTAACGTTTCTGCAATAGTAATGTCAATCTTACCCCAGTTTCTTCCTTTAGCTGGAATTTTGAATAAAATAATTTTATCCAATTTTATTCTCAGCCGAAGGAATAAAATATGTTCTGCTCAATGCGGATGGTCTTTCTGCCATGGCTTTCTGGCATGACAGTGTAAAAGCACTGTTCATTATCTAATGGATTTAATGTGTACTAGATTGAATACTGTCCCTTACGTGCATTATTGAGACTGATCAATACTAAGTGAAACAAACCTGATTTTTCATGTATTCAACGTTCCTTATAAAGAATATATCTTAAATACAGAGACACACTGATTGTGGGACTCAGTGAGGCACGTTCATCCTTCTTATTACTATACAGACATACGAGTGAGGTGAAACTCCTCCGAAGTCACCTCTTCCACACTTACAGTAATCGTGATGTTATGAATGCTGGTCCAATCGGAGAGTCATCCATTGGATGTCCCTGTTCCCAGGACATGAGCATCCCCTCTAGAGAAACTCACCAGGATCTGAAGTGAGGACCTGAACAATGCTTGTCCCTGCTAAACTCAACAGGCAGCTCTCCCTCTTTAGTACTGTTTCACTCGAATGACATGGGTGTTCCGGTTGCTTGTGAGGAAGTGTTGGACATATAGAAGGGGTGTGACTCCCTCCTGTCGCCCCCCCCTTTTGCACCTACCGACCCTGCCTCCCTTCCACTTCCACTCCTCACCGAGCTTGCATTTGCTGTGCAGGTGTTTGGTCGAGAAGGGAGATGTGGCCTTTGTGAAGCACTCCGCAGTCCTACAGAGCACTAACGGTACGTGCCTGCCCTTCCTTTGTTCCCTTGGAAAACTCCGGAGTCTCCTAGGTGGAATCACCTTTAACAGGGAAATTGGGGAGTTTTATTAACCCTATTAGGATCCAGTGACTTATATTAATAATATAAGATCATAAAATTTTCAACTTAGGGAATGAGAAAGTTCTTCCTGTCTATACAGACTCTAGGGCAGGCTCTGACTATCAATTCTCAACAGGCAGAGAGGCTGCATATCTGACCCCCATGTTTACGGCATTCTTCATCTATTCTGGATGCAAGTTTCTGCCAGCTATACATATGAAAACATATCCTGTCCCTCTCTGGGCCTTACCTTTTCTCTGTTTTAGTGGTGTCTTTTGATTGAACTTTCTAAATTTTAATACACTTCAATTTATTCATCTTTCTCTTTCTGGCTAGTTCTTTTTCCAGCTGTTTTAAGAAATCTTTGCCTTTAATAAGACTGAAAATTTTCTAACCAGAAAGGTTCTCATTTTGTGGATTTTTCTCTTTAGTGTGTGTGTGTGTGTGCATGCATGTGTGCATGTGTGTGTTCAGTGACTCCCAGACACTGGTGGTGGTCTCTTCCCACGGTGAGGGTATGTTGACCAAGGCTGTCAGCGGTGCTGATCAGGTTTCTCTTCCCAGGGAAGAATCCTGAGGTGTGGGCTAAGGACCTGAAGCAGGAAGACTTCCAGTTGCTGTGCCTTGATGGCACCAAGAAGCCTGTGAGTGAGGCTAAGAGCTGCCACTTGGCCAGAGTGCCAAATCATGCTGTGATCTCGAGGAAAGATAAGGCAGATTTCGTTCGCAGAATACTCTTCAACCAACAGGTATGGAGCGCAGGGCCCATGCCCTGCCCACTGGGTGTTTATTTCCCTTGTGGAGTGCACAGATGCACCCAGCCCAGCCTCACACACTTTCTCCCCAGGCAGGAGGACCTGGATCTCCCTGCTCTGCCTCTGATTACTACTGGCGTCAGTGTTTATTCCTGCTCTGGGAATGTCTAGGACTGAGAAAAGCTTAGACATATGAGCATCTGAGTGTTGGCTTGAGACTTACTTGAGCAGATTCCTGGCACCTTTCTGGACTTATTCAGTTGCTCCATGAGAATGAACCTTTGTCTTCTGTGGCAGAGGTAAAGGAGTCAGCCTTTCTTGCCAGGCTGAGCTTAAGTGCAGGGCAAGCAGAATGGAAGTTGCCCTGCCTAACCCATGGGTGGACCCAAAAGTGTTTTTGCAAGCTGGGCAGCTGGGCACTGTTTTTTATTTTGTTTTGTTTTAATGTTTGCTTGCAACACAGAATAATAATATCAATTGCGGGGAATTGCTATGTTCAAATAACATATCCAGATAATCTTAGGGAAAACCCAAAGCCGCCTCTGCCTTTTGCACTAGCGTTCCTCATTCTTGGATGTTCTACAAATGAGAATTTCATGTTTTAGTATATACCATGCATCCCAGTTAAAGGATCATGATCCAGGAAAAACTGTCAGTGTAAGAGGTTCTCACTGTGGGCTTTTAACATGTTTCCACCATCCTGAGCCACTGATGGTACAAATGGATCTAATTACTTTTATTGGTCTTTTTTACTAATTAGTAAAAAGCCACCCAATGGGACAAGCCACATGGCAGGGATACATACAAGTTATGGCCCTGTCGTTGAACATGTGACAAAGCAGGTCCCACATAGATAAACTGTCGCCTTGGCCGTAGGGAAATGGGCCAAGGATGAAAGGAGGGGGTGGGACCACAAGGTGGAAACGGTTGGGCACCTGAGGCTGATCCAGCCCACAGAAGACGCAAGGGGTCAAGGGCCCCAGGCAGGAAGTGTGGCACAGAAAGCGGAAGCACCTGACGGCGGCTGGCCGGATAGCAGTGAGGTGGAAAGCTTAGAGCCTTTTCCATTTACCAGCCACTTTACAGACATCACCTTACTATTGGGAGTTCTATCTATTTACAAATGAGTGAACTAGGATTCACTGAGCTCAACAGAGAATTTTCCTACAGTTACACAGCAAAGAAAAAGCAGGGCCAAGACTTGAACCCAGAGACCATGCTTCTGCCTTGAACCTCCTAAGTTATTACTCTGTCTTGGGTTTCCCAGGGGATGGAGCTGAGCAGTCCAGCAGACTTGGGGCTCCCTCGGCAGGCTCTCTGGAGCCCACGGTCACTCACTGTCTGTATGTCTGACCCAGGAGCTCTTTGGAAGGAATGGATTTGAATATATGATGTTCCAGCTGTTTGAGTCCTCAAGCAAGGACCTGCTGTTCAGCGATGACACAGAATGTTTGGCAAGCCTCGGGAACAAAACAACTTACGAAAAATTCTTAGGGCCAGAGTATCTCACAGCTATGGCTAACTTGAGACCATGCTTCACCTCTGGTAAGTAGAATGAAACACCAAGGAGAAATACAGTGGAGATCAGAGCAAACATGCTTGTATTAAGGACCAGGGTGCCACTGCCTGAGCTAGTACGAATAGGAACACAAAGGTGTGGGGGCTTCCTTCTGGCCCACAGGAGGACTCAGTCACTGATGCGGGCCCCTTAATTAGACCACAAAGAGAGACACTATCTGGAAAGGGATAAGGTGTTTGAAGGAGGCATGAAGTACAGAGAAACTTGGGATCACTTAGGAGTTGAATCTGTTTTCAAGTGCACTTCCTTTAACAAAATGAAGATGGGTGTGAACATCTCTTGGGAAATGATACCTACTATATGTACCACTATAGAGGATACTCTTCAATGGCTTCAAGTGAAATGTATAAACAATATTAATAGCCAGGCATGGTGGCACACACCTGTAATCCCAGCACTTGGGAGGCTGAGGCAGGAGGATCGTTGTGAGTTTGAGACCAGCCTAGGCTGCAAAGTGAGCTCAAGGCCAGTCTAAACTGCTCAGTGAGACTCTGTCTCAAAAAAAAAAAAGACAAAAAGAATAATAATAGAAACAAATGAAGCACAGTTAATGCTACAGTAGGCCCTTTCTCATTAGGCACATTTTAGATGGCGTAGCTGCCTCAAAAACAAGGAAATTAGAGGAATAACATTAGATCTGGGACAATGAAGTCGTTGAGTTCCTAAATTTTTGTTGAATGATATCACGTGTTGGAGATGATAAGAGCAGGACAAAAGGAAAATGCAGGTATATAAGGACAGGGTGCAGAATATATCTGTGTGTGTTAAAAAAGCCTTTGCTAACTACCATCTACTGTTAGAAGTTAGGAGCAGAATGTGCTTAGTAAGTGCTGGCGGCACTTGACGGTCTGTCTCCTGTGTTATACTTCACAGAACTTCTGGACGCCTGCCTTTTCCTCAGCAATTAAAAACCGATCAGGCAGCCACACAGATGCCGGAAGCCTCAATACGGCGGGACCAATTCTCATTCATTTTCATGTGGACGTCTGCTAACATCAATTATTTTTCTAATTCTCAATTATAATTGTGCAAAAATTAAAATGAATAAAAATTATGTTCTTGAAAGCTTCATTAAATGCTCTCAGATTTTTTGGAAAAAAAAATTTCTTTACACTAAAATTATGCTTCTGAACTTAATAGGCATTAAATTTTACCCGCTACCACATAACCTCTGTTTCTCTCCTTATACTCTGATTATTTCACTCAAGAGCCAAGTCATCCAAATACAATTTAATCCATGAATCTGCCTGGAGAAAGGCTGAGCGGTGATTGGGAAGGGGACCTGATGGTCCTGCTGTATGTGGTATTACATAGTGAAAGAGATAAGGGATAATTTTGTGGCTTTTATAAGTATATTTTAACATTTGATGTTAATAATGTCAAGTAGAATCAAATTCTTAGTTCAGACTTATTGGAAAATATTAAAATAACTGCAAACTCAATCTTATACTCAAATCCTTCTACTCATTTTGACAGCTTCCTGACAGTATGATGACTGATATACTTAGTTCTTTTAGAACAGTTTCTTATCACCGATTTTATAATTTATTTAGAATTACCATTTACTAAATGCATGTATTTAATTAATAAACTGCCACCTACTTAATTGGTTACCATAGTTCCGCCCTATGGTAGGGTTGCAGAAAAGCCAGTATTAAACCAAATGAAAGACCCTTTGCACTGAGGAATTAAAAGGCAACTTATAGTACGCTAGCAGGCTGGGGAACCCAGAGGTTCAAATCACCAGCCCAGAGTCAGGTTTGAGTTCAGTTTAAATATGGTTTGCAGTGGGAAATACAAAGCTGATAGCAGGTTATTCCATGATTGGATACATGGATTACATGAATTAACTCATATGTCATCAGGCGGATTTACTTAAATGAAATTGTTTTTCATTAAACAGGAACATTCCGGGAAGGAGCAGGGGTGTGAGCGGAGCAAGTAGGGTTAAATGGGTCCTTGACTGGGCCAGTCTGTCCCAGACACGAAGTCCTTGAAGCAAGCTGGAAACTATATATTTTTCTAACTAAGGAAAACACAACCTGGACACAGTCAAGTCAGCCCAGCACATTATCAAAGAGAAGTAGACAGTCAAGGCTGACTGACTGCAGCTAGCTACGTGACTGCAGCTTGAGCGGTCACAGCTATGCACTGATGCCTAACTTTTGCTATATACAGGTGTATCTATCTTTTATGCTCGAGTTTCTGGAAACTTTTCTTCATAAATCACCAGGTTCTGTTGCCCAAAGCCTTAGATACTGTTGACTCTAAGACATGAGTTTCTGTCATCTGTTTCTTCTACCAGGAGAACAAACTTGTAGTCCTAAATAATAGAACTGAGGCAGGAACTTAAAGACTTTGCTATCATATGTCTTTCATTGGCATCTCCACTTCCTCCCTATTCTAAGAACTTGGAAAGCAGGCCAAAGATTTCAACATATTTGAAGTACTGATGGACCCCATGGAAGATTAATAAAAGTCAGGGACTCTCTCTAGTAATGTGCACGCACACACACACACACACACACCTCTTTATATATAATTTTTTGTGCATTCATTGCTTCAGTTCAGTGATTCTTCTGAAACCCTATAATCCCTTCCCTCAGAGAGAAGGCTGTGGATGGAGGTTTGTTAAGCTGTTTTTAGGTAGATGATACCCTGTGGGGCTGCTAAGACCTGTTGAATTACACATATGAACAAGTTGTATATATTTACAAAGGTCTATCTATGGGTAATAGTTAGGACAACTAAAAAAACTAGATTATTTGATTACAGAAATAAAGAACTGACACAAATTGTTTATAAGTCTATAAATCTGTATAGGTCAGAGGTTTACTTTGAACACTGGGAACCTAATGAACTTTGATTTTTCTCTTTCCATGGAAAGTCCCCATGCAAAGTGGGGACATTAAACAATGCCATTGGCTGTGGGGGCAGCAGAGAGATCGGGGTTCTGTTTGTTTTGGCTCTAGGAGCATTAGACTCTGCTCGGCTTAAACAGCCATCTGTCTATGGGTCCATCTGAAGAGCTTGGAACTTCCCTTCCCTTGGTGAAACAGCAATGAGGGGTAAATTCTGAAATAAGCTTGAGACAAAAAATGCAAATGGCACCTCCCAAGAATGTCACATGATGCTGGGAACAGTTCAGGACTCCGAGCCCAAATGCTTAGGTTCCAGAATTCCTTGCCTACAGGGTAGCCTACCAGTTATATTCACTGGTAGGGCTCAGTTTTTTTTAACGTCTAAAATCAGCTTGCTGCTGGCCCTGAATCAAGGCCAGCAATTTTCTGAAGCTGTTGGTTTCAAGCAGGAGCCTAAAGTGATATCTTTCTACGGTCTGTTGGCCATTTCAGAACTTTAGAAATGTAATGGTCAATTCATTAGAAAGAAACAAATAACTAAATAAATTTTACGAGAGGACTTCAAGATGGCGACTGAGTAGGCAGCAGAGAGAGAACCTCCCAGAGGAATGCCACTCAGACAAAAGAATATAGGAATATAGCAACATGTGAAGGACAGAAAGGAAAGAGCTTCAGCTTTGGAGACTCACGCTCACGGAAGCCTCCTGACTCGGCTGTGGGAGAGCGGAGTTCCGAGAGCTGGTCCAGGGCTGGAGAGGGGAGGGCGCAGCCATGAAAAGAGGCAATGGTGGTCGGGAGCAGTTGTCGAACCCAGTGTGAGGATGAGAAGTTACGACAGCCACTGGGGCAGAGTCCCCACCCTGCGGCAACCTTCCTAATCAGCGCCTGGAGAGAATCAATGCAACTAGTACACAGCCCACCACGCACGGCTCCGCGCCTGCCTCGAGGTGGTGGCCCCCTGCCTCTCCGCTGGGTGAGCGGCTGCTGGCAGCGAGCTGCAGCGGCTCCCAGGGATCCAGCCGAGGAGCAGATGGGGGCTCCAGCACCGCAATGGGAGGGAGATGCAGATGAAGGTGGATTGTGTGGCTCCATGCCCTTCTCACTTCATCAGGCAGGAAGCATGAGCTGGGTTGCGGGGACTCAGCTCCCACCCTAAACTCTCTCTGGGAGCACCTTGAATCTCGGCAGCTTGAGCAAGCACCACCTGTTCCTGGCAACAACGGGAAGTTCGTCCAATGCCCAGCTGCAAGGGGTGGGGAACGGTAATACTGGAGATCAGGAGGAGGGAGGAGGAGAAGAAAGGGCCTTGGGCATCAAGGCAACGGTACAGAGCCGAACAAGTCACTGAGGGCACCCCAATGGGGGTGGCGTGCCCCGTGGCTGCTCCGCTGTGGGCCCCGCTGAGGGCACCCCATGGACTGGACCCGCCCCCACGCATAGCATGGTGACGGGGTGGAGCCAGTCGATCCGCTATGAGCATAGGAGCTTTTCCACCTCTGACCATGGCAGTTTGTATACACCCATGTATGCTATAGTTTAGTCTGAGGCAGCTATATCTCTTCCCAAGGCGAGAGTCCAGGGGTATAGATAAACCCAGGAATACAGTTATTATCACAGGGAAGAGGACTGATTGAGTGGTAGGGCAACGGAGATGAGGGAGGAGAAAATTGAATGATCAAATGGGCCATCATCTGTGTAACTGAGTAACAAATGTGAAGGTAACACTATGTAGGACAGCATCCAGAGCTAATTCCTTTCTACGTTCTCTATAATTTTGTATTTCCTCAATCGTTTTTGTATTAACAGAAGTGAAGATAACTTTATATTATACAGCATCCAGTGCTAATTCCCTACTATCTTCTCTATAATTTGGTATTTCCTTTAATGTTTATGTGATAACTAATGTGAAGATAACGTTATGTAATACAACATCCAGTGCTAATTCCCTACTATATTCTGTATAATTTTGTATTTTCAGTATTGTTTATGGCTTATTCTGGTTCATATGTCTCCATTCTTTTGTCTTTAAAATAAAAATTAAAGAAAATAAAATAAAATCAGCTCGCTGAGCGTGGTGGCACACTCCCAGCACTCGGGAGGCTGAGGCAGGAGGATCATTGTGAATTCAAGACTAGCCTGGGCTACAAAGTGAGCTCAAGGCCGGTCTAAACTGCCTAGTGAGACCCCGTCTCAAAAAAGACAAAAAATAAGATAAAATCAGCTTGCTAAGGTAGCTTCTCAGGGTATGTTTTGTTGAAGGGTCCAGGAGCAAAAGAGAGAGCCAGCCACAAAGAAATCAGGCAGAGCCACTTCATTAGTCCGCTGAATGTGTACTCAGTATGTTGTCTGTGCTAGGGGTTCTATAATAATGATAGTAGTTATCTCCATCTATTGGCGACTGTCATGTGTCAGGCAGGGCCAGCACTTCAATAGCAATGCCAGTAATCCTCACTATGACAAGGGTATTTGTATTCCTTTTACTAAGGAGAGAATGGGACCTGGGAGTAGATAAGTAATTTGTCCAGTGCTGTGCAGCATCTAAGGAACCTAAGACTTATGCCCAATCTCTGAGTCTAATCCATGGCCATTTTATTACTCCATAGACTGCCTAGGATAGCATCAAGACCCAGCCCTCAAGAATGAACAGGTGACTAGGAGGAGGGCACGGGTAACTGACACACAGAGAAAAATGCCGCCAGCATCTGTCTGCTCTGTTCTGTGGAATGCGTTCTCTAGGATCTAGCGGTTTGCATCTCACAGGACTCTTAGACAATGATGAAGCTGAGGGGCCAAGCTCAGGGAGGGTGTACATGCAAGAGTAAAAGCGGGGAGATACTGATCACAACACAGAGAAAAATAAGAAAGAGAATAAGACTGTTCAGGTTACCGTCCTACCACAAGCAACTTAACTGCTAGGTTGGAGCTCCCATAAGTTGACGAAGCAGGCATTAGGATTCCCATTTCCCACCTGGGAAAAGAGCTTAAGGAACTCGCCTCATTCACTATTTAACCTGAAGATATTAGGGTAGACAAGCAAATGACACAACCACTCCAGCTTCCGGGGTATCTACAGGCATGGGCAGTGGGACCAGGATCTCCTCTTGTGCCAGGCCTTGCAGTTGTGACATCCTCCTGTGTTTATTGATTGCTCCCCTACCCACACTACACTGCTGTTTTGCACTGTGCATATGGTTTTTAAATACAGATCTGGGAAGCAACTCCACTTCTGCGAGGGAACTTCTCTACCTGAGATTCAATACCTGATGTTCTGGCCCACTTCATAGAATGCTCTCAAAATTCAGTCTTCCTTTCTTCTCCCAGGCATCCTACTTTGTCTCCTAGGAGTTGGTGATTGAAGCTGCCTGTCTCACAATTCTGCCTGACTGTCCCCTGCCATGGAGCACTAACCTGAACCCCAGCCCTGAACTCTAATCTCCTTCCCGCTTTTTCCAGGTCTTTCCAGGTGTCCTGTGAACACAGCGTGCCAGAGGAGGCCAGTACTCCAGCTTGCCCACCTCTGGTCAGGGACTTTGGTTCCTTTACACGCAGGACTTCACAGAGGCCATTCAGGTCCAGGGTCAGTGGCCTTGCCGGCTGTTGGCTTATGGGTTAGCTAGGGCTGGGTTAAGTTGAACATTATCCTGACGAGGAAAGGGTTTACTTAACAGGTCTTTGCTTACAGAATGGATTTCTCTGGCTTTTGAAATGAAGACAAACAGTCCCTGGTCTCTCCACACTCCTTACAGAAGAATGACTGAGTAGAGGAAAAGGGGCGCAGGGCTTCTTGACATTAGAAGATTCTGAGCATCTCCACCAAGCCCTTCCTCTCTTCTGCACATCCCCTGCTCTCTGCCTTTGCAGGGCCTCCCAGACTGAGGAAAAATGGATAGAAAGAACTCCTGTTGGCCTTCTCCTTCCCCTGCTCTTCCTTCGTCTCTCCCCTTTTCCTTCTTCACTTCAAAAACCATGTATTCACTCTCTCCCCTTTCCTTGACATGACTGGGGCAGGGGAGCCTGAGTGACTGAGGTCAGGGGGCAGCTGGAGGATCAGAAGATTGATTGATTCCACACAGGAGAAATCAGGAAGGACTAAGGACAGGGAGAGTAGGAAGACCTGAGTTTCTTACTGCCAGAGAAGCGAGCTGCAGCCACAGAAAGGAGGAAATCTCCAATATGTGCCAAGGGATCCAGTTGGAATTGGAGGAGTCATTGTGAGCTCATGTTGTCAGAGAAGGAAGGAGGGACGGAAGGAGGGAACCAGAGAGACACTGACGTGGGCATCGGTACAGACATACATGTGTAAATTGTACACGTACACACTCCCTGGCTCTGTCAGTTGGAAGTCCTAGTGTCAATGATCCCAAAAACCAGCATTTGCTTTTTAAATAGCATTCTCCACTACAGGGTAATTCTTCTTACAAAATAAAGTTTCCGAAGTAGAGATTCCAGAGCCCACACAAGGAAAATACAAAGCAATCCTGAGTATCTTAACGTGCCAGCAAGTGACATGTCTAAAAAATGAGGAGGTGTATAAAAGTATCCAGGCACTGGCTTGGCGGGCTGCTGACCGGCTAACTAGGCGACCCTCTGAGCATTAAAAGACAGTCATGGACTATAACCTGCTGAGTCAAATAGTCTGTGCTGATATAAACAAGATGCGATAAATATATGAAGAAGGGGAGGTTCTCTCTCACTTTCGAATACTCACTGATAGATGTGCATAGAGTGGTATCAGAAAATCATTTGGTAACAATACAACGCTAATTCTGGCAAGAATCATCGATAAATGGTAAGACTAGTGGGTGAAAGACTTATTAAAAAAACACATTCAATTGTTTCAAAGTGTCTCCCCACAAAGTATGTGCTAAATAAAAACGAAAAACCAGCAGTACAGTTATACTGCTGGGGTCTAATGGCTTACTGAAAGCAATAGTTAATGCTTACATTTTTGCGCTAATTTTGCATGCTTATATCTCATAATCTGAACTAATTTGAAGACAACAATATAATATGACAATCATTGTCGAATTCCTACCATCTTGTTTAGTGACGCTCTGTATCATTTCTAATACTTTGTTCTATTATTTTTTATTCTCTTTCATTGTCTGATCAATCTTGCATTCTTACATCAGGTAATCCGAGCAATTTTGCTGAAGATAACAATATGCAATATACCAACCACTGTTAATTCCCTGTCGTGGTGTTTTGAAATTCTGTATCACTTTTATTGTTTCTGTGTTGTTTTGTTTTTGTGTCTGCTGCTAGTTTTTTCACTTTAAAATAAAAAAAAGGTAAAAGTCAGGAATTTTAAGGCTGATGATGTAGCTCAGTGGTAGAACGCTTGCCCTGGGTTTGGCCCCAGCACTATAAAACAAAACAGCAACAAAACAGTGAAACACCTGCCTCCAAGGATTTCCACTGGAGAACACCGCCAGACGCCACTCCCAAGAAAACAGCTAGTAGAACCAATAATGGAACAAATCCTACTGCACACCTTGTAAGAAAGCAGTATCGTGTCTGTGGTATTGCTTCCAAAAATGCACAACCTTACTCTAATTGTGAAGTAACAAAAAAAAACCATAATTGAGGGACTTTCTCTAAAATAGCTGTTAAACATAAAATGACATGCTAAACCGCACCATTAGGACACAGACCAGCTGAGTCCAGAATGCTAGAAATTCCAAAGGACAAAGCTCTTGTTTATTAAACTCAAAGCATAAAATCCAGGGGATTGTTTCAGCGTAAAAAAGTAAACAGATGTGCGGGGTCTTGTGTAGGATCTAGTTTGAACACCTAACTCAATTTTTTGAAAGGAAAATTTTTTTGAAAGGTATAGTGAGTAGGTATTAGACAGTTACAAGGAGTAATTGGTAATTTTGATTATGGAAAAAATTTTATATAATGAAGAGGTACACTTTTGTGGGGGAAATAATACAGCAATGGTCACCCTAGCAAAAGTGAGGGAGGAGAGTGAAGTGAGATTGACAGAACACTGCCAGCTGTCCGAACTCAGAAAGTTGTGCATGGGAGTTTAGTGCATTATTTTTCTCTGTGTATGTTTGAAAACTTTCATAGATATATGGAAAATAAAGAGGAGGAAGAGAAATATCTGAAAAGGGCTTTATACCATCACTAGTCAAAAGTTCTTTACTTTCTGTGTGGAAAACAGGCCTAAGAATGCAGTGTGTGTCTATTCATGGGTATACATACATATATATATATATATATATATATATATATATATATCTCCAAGTGTATGGTTGACTTACATAATTTTCATTTTCTACCATCAATTTAATAGTAGTGTCATATGCCATGCAATAACACACTTAGATAACTTCATGCACAGTCAGCACCTGAATTCAACAAACTGGACAATTGTACTATCTTTGTGCCCAGAGTTGAACAAACAAGGGTTGAAAAATTAAATCTTAGTTTGCCTCACTGTGCAGAATTAACTAAATGTATATCTAAGACATTTCGCATTTCCATATAAACTTTAGAATTATATTGTTAATTTACACCAAAAATATAAAGCACTTCTTGGGGATTTGGAAATACCCTGAATCTATAAATCGATTTGGGGAGAATTGAGATCTTTACAAATATGGCCTCTTTCACTCAATGTTTAGGATATAGTGTAGTTTTTGATGTACTTAGGATTTTTGTTTGTTTGTTTGTTTGTTTTTAGTTTAGGCTGACCTTGAATTTACTATGTAGCCCAGGCTGGCCTTGAACTCATGGCAATCCTCCTGCCTCAACCCCCTGAGTGCTGGGATTACAGGCATGTGCTACCACACCCTGCTCTTAGGTTTCTTTTTATTTCAATAATACTTTGTAGTTTGCTGCATTAAAATTTTAGATATCTTTTGCTAGATTTATTCCTAAATATTTGTTTTTGTCATACTACTTTAGATAGCATTTTTAATGATCTTTATTTTCATTTTGTATAGATAAGTATAACTGATTATTGTATATTTGCCTTTCATCCAACTTTATTTCTTTTCTTTTTTGTGGCACTGGGTGTTATGGTTGATACATTGTGTCAACTTGGGGAATCTAGAGGTTTAGCTGAGTGACTCAGGAGCAAGCTGGGGTGCTTACTTTGTAAACATCCTGAGCCTGTGGAAGAGGAGGGCATGCAGATTGTGTGAGAGGTTCACGACCCCTGGGTGGGGGTAGGTTGTTTACAGAATAGGGAAAAAAAGGAGGCTGCTTGCAGCCATTCCTCCCTTTTGCTGGTTGTTTTTGCTGTGCTCTGCTGCCCTAAACAGTTTGCCCTCTGCCATGTGCCACTCTGCCTCAAAACCAGCCAAATATAGACTAAAACCTCCACAAACTATAAGCTAAATAAACCATTCCTTCCTTCATTTTGGGTGTTGGGTATTTTGTCTCAGCAACTAGAGTAAAGTAACCAAGACACTGGGGATTGAACCAAAGACTTTTGCATGGAACTACATTCCCAGTTATTTTTTACATTTTATTTTGAGACATGATCTCACTAAGTTGCAAAGTTATCCAGGCTGGGCTCAACCTTATGATCCTGCTGCCTCGGCGTGCCAGAGTGCTGGGATCACAGGTGGTACCATGCCCAGCAACATCCCCCTCCTTATTTCTTAAATAAAGTGAAATCATTGCTTTCAGTTCTCTACATGTGTAATTATATCATCTGCAAAAAAGAGAGTTTTATTTATTCTTTTTTCTGTTACTTACAGTGTTTTCCCTGCCTGATTGGACTGGAGATGCCCTCCAGTTATAATGTTAACTGATACTGTTCTTGAATTCAAAGAGAAAGTTTCATTCTACATTTCACCACTAAGTATGATTTATGTAGGTTTTTATTATCTATGAACACTCTTTATGTATTTAAGGTGCATTAAAAGAGGCTTTCTTATGACTGGATTTTGAATTTTATCCAGTGATGTTCTTATCCTATCATAATACAGTCAGTCTCTTGGATAATGTATCTAACATTAACTCAGAAGGTCATTTGCATTCCTAGAGTAAACCCAACTATGTAATCATGAGGTTTCTGTTGGATTCCATTTGCTAATTTTTGCATTTTTTTTGTATCTGTGTTAATAAAAGATGCCTTTTATGTTGGCCATGATGTCTTTGTTGATTTTTATTTTCCAAATATACAGTGTTCTCAAAACCCTAGTCAGGTGGGCGGGGGAAATAGCTCAGTGGCACAGTGCCTGCCTGGAGAGGTCATGAGTTTGATTCCTGGTATCTCAAAAAATCCCCAAAACTACCAAAACCTTAGTCAGGGATTGTTCTACTTTTATGTTTCCTGATGGAGCATGTGCAAGACTGGAGTAGTTCTAAATGTTTGATACAATTCATTCCACTGGGCTATAGACTATGATTCTACATAACAAGCACATTTTTATGGACTCTGCTGTGCAAAGAATGGAAACTTTGAGAATCTTCTATTATCCAAGGACTTCTGGGGGTGTGGGGGAGTGGTGGTGTCATATGCCATCTCAAAAATGCCTGACATTGTCCTAAGGGGCCCTGCCCTGCTTCCCGCCTGCCGGATATACAGTTCGTTCTCCACATCCCGCACCCCAGCAGGCCTGCAGGGCGGTTGTCCTTCCAGGTTCTCAGGCTGCCAGCTCGCTCCCTCCCAATAATGACCCAGACCTGGGAATAGAGAAGGCTCTGGTGTCAGGCAGAGGACAACGGAGGGGAGGGGAAAGAGGGACTGCTTGAAGCGGACAGAGGTTCTTTGTTTGCTTTGCTTTTGTATAAATTGGGCAACATTTGGAAACAGCAAATATTGGTACAGAGGCCCACTGCCTTCCTGCCCACCCACTTCTGGGCAGCTTCCCTGACTGTCTTCTGCACGTACACACAAGTTGATCTTTTTTTCTGTAAGAGGACCAGCTCTGCAGTAGAGGTTAAGGGTTTTATTTCATTTGTGTAGGAAATTTGGGTCATGCATGGATTGGTCTGGAACCAGAAGTCCCTTTAACTCCTCAATCTTTCTCCATTTCCTTCTCTTTCTCTCTCACCTGCCTCCCTCTTCCCCTCCCTCCAGGTCTCTCTAAGTAAAGGGTGCTGTGGTCTGCGGAAGGCTGGGATTAGGAGATCTGACTTCCAGTTTCAGAGCTCAGTGAAGAAGAAGCCATCGCTTTTCTAGTGTTCACAAGTGGAAAACAAGGCTACTGATTTCATTGTGTGGGGCTTTGGTTAAGATCACAAGATCTTGCCCCAGAACAATGCCTGGCACATGCAAGGGGATAAAAATGAATTCCTTCCAGTTAAATGTGATACAGCCAGCCTCTGGGTGAAGTCTTGACCTACCCGTCCCATTGCTGGCACAGCCTGGGGCCATGTGACTGTAGAGGAGAGGCAGAGCTGAGAGCCCATGTTGTCCCTTCTGTGCGGCCCTCTACAAACCCTGTGGTTCCTGCGAAAAGCGGCGTTCTGGGCAGATAGGTCCAGCCTAAAACCAGATTGCCTGTTTTTGCCTTCAGATCAGGTTTGCAGCTGACCTTTGATAAGGTATTGTCCTTCCTGGTCCTCAGCTTCTTTATCTCATCTGCAAGGTGGGGATTCTTGCAAGGGTCAGAGGTCTGTGGGAAGCAGTCAGTGAAGATCAGGTCTCAGCCATCACTGGGTTGCAGGAGAGGTCCAATGAGTGTCCAGAGTCCAGAGCGTCTCTGGGGTAGAATTAAACACATAAGTCAGGGCACAGGTCCAAGTGCCATGGGCCATCAAAGACATGAAGCACTGTGGTTTTAACTGCTTACCACCACACACCCCAACAGACATCCAGAGGCACAGGCACCTCAGGTAACAAGGGTTTGTGTGCCTCTAGGGCTGGCCTGCCCTGTTTTTCCCTCTGAAAACAATGTGGCATCTTCTGTCTTCCAGGACTCACAAGTGCTTTCTCCATCTCCCAGGAGGCTGTGCACCTCCTTCTTAGCACCTGTCCTGGACCTGGGGCTGGCTGGTGGTGGAGAGAGCTCAGCCTAGGCATAGGCTACTGTCTGCTGAAGGGCTCTGGCTAGGCTGTGGCCCTGCTGCAGCTGAAGGAGTAGCCATGAGAAGGTTCATTCTGTGAGTGTAGGAGAAGTCCAGGGAAGGAAGCTCATGGCTCATTTTCCTTCGATGCTCTGCCCTGGGCACTTTGCTGGTTTTGTAGCATGAGTTCAACATTTGACAACTCCCTCCCTCCCCCTCCCCTTCCCTTTCTGGCAGACGGGCCAGCTCACTGCAGGGCCTAACCAAGGTATCAGCCGAACATGAGCATTACACTGCTAAGTACCTGCCCAGCCAGCCTCACCTGCCATCTTCACGCCCTGACCTCAAGGTCTCTACACAAATCCAAATTAGTCCCCAGTGCCCGCGCAGGGTGGTGGTAGAAATACGCCCTTCCCACCATGACTCTTATTTTCCCAAGGTGCAAGCACAGGGCCCATGAAAGGGGCAGGAGGCAGTAAAACAGGACAGCAGTGGCCTCTTCCTCATTAGCGAGGCAGGTATTTACCTTCATCCCTGCGAAATCCTTGCAACAGTGAGGTGTAAGCAGCGTGTAACCCCTCTGTATAGGAGACAATCTATTAGCCTATCTTCCCATTGTATCTATTGCTATTACAAAAGATTCATAACAAATGGTCATTCTCTCATACTTGATGCGTGGGTTGATTGGCCCTGTCTCCCCTGCTGGGTCTGTAGGTAAAGACCAGAAATAGCAGTCAATGCAGCATGCCTTTGAGGCACCCTAAGGGAATTCAGGGCTCACTTCACAGCAAAACGGGTCAGAAAGAGGGCTCTGGGTCTTGTGGCAGCCTGACTTTGTCTTTTGGGTAGTTTTTCCTTTCCACCTTTTGTGGTTTGCATATGCCTCCATAAGTGGATATACAGGTTAGAAAATCTGGTGCTACCTCTCCAACTCTCACAAGATAGTCAAATGCTTTAAATGTAGTATTCTTGCAAAGAAACTGCAATGAGAAGACAATTCTGATGATACAAATACAAGAAAACAAAAGTGAAGCAACCCAGTTAGCATGTCTACTAGGCCTGGTATAAGCTTTTTGTCAGCTAAAATATGAGGCAGAATCACTGATCATCTTATTAGACTGGATAAGAAGTAATTTTTGAAAACCCTAATATTATCTCTTTTTTTTGGACTTTTTGACACAGGGTTTAACTATGCAATTCAGGCTGGCCTTGAGCTCTCTTTGTAACACAGGCTGGTCTTAAACTTGCCATGATCCTCCTGCCTCAGCCTCCTGAGTGCTGGGATTACAGGCATGCACCACCGCCCCTGGCTTTTATAATATATAATACAATACTAGATCAGAATGAAATAATTTTTTGTGCTAGATTCAAATTCAGGACCTCATGTTTGCCAGGAAGGAGCTTGCCAGGCAGGAGCTGTGCCACTGAGCTATATCCCCTGCCCCTACACTATCTTGACAACTCTCTGAAATCTGGTCTTGCACGTCACTTGAGGAACCCTGACCTTTTCTTAAGTATAAATTGTGCCTGGAGATCTACTTATTATATATAAGGCAGAATGAACAGAAGGACATTTTAAAAATCTTTATCTCATCCTTTTATAAATTTCTATTCCTTGTTCATGATTGAAATGAACACAACTTTTACTTAACATACACAAATAGAAGACACAGTATTTTTTTGATGAGGATGTGAATCAGAACCGACTGTAGACTATTTGGCTGTATGGGGACTGAGTGGCTCTGAAGTTCTGGGGACAGGTTACATCTTCCCTGGGCTGCTCTTTGCACTAATGTGAAACTTTGTTCTGAGTCCCCTATGTTTAGTTTTCAATGTGTTTTTGTTTGTTTGGTTGGTTGGTTTTCTGGGGTTTTTTTGGTACTGGGAATCAAACGGAGGAGCTTGCGCTTGCCAGACAGACTTGTGCGACTGAGCTATATCTCTGGTCCTGAGTTCCCTATGAATGTCCCCAGCCCAGTTATCTTCCCACAGGACAGTTTCCAGCTCAAGAGCCAGAGACCAGGAGGTGGGTAGAGAGCTGCTCTGCAGGAGTCCTCCTTTGCGGCCCCAGGAGCAGAATTCCCAGGAGCACCTGGGCAGGAGCGAGGGTACTGAGTCCGCCTTCTTTAGCCTTGAGCCCAGCTCTCGTCCACATGCTCCCCCAGGCAAGCTCCACTCTGGGATCTCCGGCAGGTCCCTTCTCTCTCAGGGTTCGAGCCCCCCTCTTGCACCCGCGCCAGGTCAGGCAGCGCTGTGTCCGGGCAGAGCCATCCCCGCCGGGTCAGCTATCGCCGCGCTCCTGGCACAGAGCGAGCCGAGCAGTGAGAACAAAGAACGGATTTACTTCCTTTCCCTTCCAGCCAGCATTTTTGTGCTGGATTCCATTCGCGGGTTTGTCACACAACTCAGGAAATGAAGTGATCATCGGGGCGCAAAGGGAAGGGGGATGGATGAGGGGCGATTAGGCAAGAGCTGCGCAAACAAAGGAGGTCAAAGATTGAGCCCGGCTGGCCTTGGCCAGGGATATAGGGGCGCGCTGCACAGGCCCGCGGCGCAGAAGCGGGTCGTCTCTTCTCGCCGCTCCTCGCCGCTCAGGGAGGGAGGATGAGGTTCGCCGTGGGCGCCCTGCTGGCCTGCGCCGCTCTGGGTGAGTGCGGGGTGGATAAGGACCCAGGCAGCCGTCGGGCATCCTCTGTACCCTGGAGGCCGGAAACGCCGTGCTTGCCCTTTGCCCGTCCCGGCCGCGCCCTTTCCACTTGCATGTGTCCCATAGGTGGCTCGGCTTTGCGCACCTCTGATGGCCCCTGCTCGAGCCTCTGGCCACTTCCTGCGCTTCTTGTCTTCCGCCCCTCCTCTCTGTCCAGTGACTCTCGCAGCACTGCAGCAATAAATCAGCGCGCTTCTAACCATAGTTTACCCAAACCTTCGCGGCTGCCTCTTCATTCAGTCCGTACTCATTGGCACGCACTAAAACTCTTCCCTACCTCTGACTGCGCCAGCTCATAGCCGTCCCAATGCTGCCCTTGACGCTGCTCATGTCCTACTAACGGGGGAGAGCCATCGCAGAGTTTAGAGGCTGAAGTACAAAGCCAGAATTTGTGGGTCCAAATCCAGAGTGGTGACACCAGCACTGCCTGGGAGGCCAGGCCCAGTGGTGGCTGCTGCATGCTCGTGGCCTGCCTTGGGGCTGGTGACTGATTGGGTGATTCAGCTCAGGTTACTGGGCCATGTTTGCACTCCAGCTGCCCGCCACTCATAGGTCATTGTCACACTGTGGGAACTTTACACATTTAGTTACTTGATTTCCCTGAAAACTATAAACCCCTTGAAGAGGGCTCCAACTTACTCATCTCAGGGTACCTCATGGGGGTGTGCGAGGTGACACATGGCCGAGGACACAAGCTTGCCTGTAGAACCTGGGAGGACCGATTGGAGGAGGGTCTCAAGGGGGGGTTCTGCAACCACTGATTATGCTGCTTCCTGTGATTTCCCATGGGGCTGAGCTGGAGTGAAGTAGGGAGCCGGGGGTCATCAGTCCTTCGTGATCCCCTCTTATCTGTCCTTGGCCTCACCTCTTCTGCTTTGGGCTTCGGGAGTCCTCTAATACCAAAGCTTGGAGCTTTCAGCCACGTGGATTTTCATAGATGTCTGACTGGCTTAGCTTTCAATCTCAAGGGCAGCCGAAGTGGGTGGGGTGGAGGTGGTGGGAACGCTGTCGGGTAAATGGAGTTTCCTGCTCTTTCTAACCAGAAGACCGGGAGAGAAGTGTCACAGGCAAATTCATGATGTTTTCATTGATTCATGTGCATCTGCTGGTCAAGGAAGGGCAGAAAATGTTACCCTTCTTTGTGCCCTGGGTGGCAGATCGAGAGGCCGAAGACATGGGTTCCAAGCCTGGCTTGGCTGCTAACAAGTGGGCTGATCTGGGGTAAAACAGCATTGTTTTGAGAGTGCAGCCCCCTCATCTCTAGAAGTTGGTAATTCCGACCTGCTGGCTTCCCAGCCTTGTACACCACATACAGGTTGAAGCAGTGGGTAGAGGTGTCTGAAAATGCTGTTGAGCACACGAGGTAAGGACAATGAGGGAAGGAGCACAGGGAACATGGATCAGGATGCAGTGGGGTTGTGCCCCGTGATGTCCATGGAGTTAGATGAAGACAGGACAGAAAGCATTTGGCCATTGAGGACCTGCAGAGGGTGGTACTAGATCTGCACTGGCACAGGGAGTGGGTCTCTTACACCTCTGGCTTCTCTCCACTAGGGTTATGTCTGGCTGTCCCTGAGAAAACTGTGAGATGGTGTGCTGTGTTAGATCACGAGGCCAGCAAATGTGCCAGTTTCCGTGACAGCATGAAAAAAATCCTTCCAGATAGTCCCCGCATCATCTGTGTGAAGAAAAACTCCCACCTTGATTGCATCAAGGCAATTGCGGTAAGTCACGGGAGCCCATAAGGAAGTAGAAGTCCACACTTTCTCCTTCTCTGGTCATTTTGAGACAATTCCTCATCACAGGTGAGAGGCTGATGCAGGGGCCAGTCAACTGCCACTGCTATTTAAGTCACTTTGAAAATGGAAATCTGAGAGGTCATTTTTAATGTGTGTAAAGCAAAAGCCCTTGTACTCTGAAAGGTGACTATTTTGAGGAACTAAGTTCTGCGAGCTCAGGGCAAAAACAAGAATGTTTACTAGCCTGTTACCAAAATCATAGAGATGTTCCTCATTTAACGACCTACCCATTTCAGTGACTGTTTGGACCAATGGCCCACTGCTCGGGTTTATGACCCTCCTCAGACTTAGGATGCAGAAACTTGAGCAGCAATGCAGCCTTAGGGTAGCTTCCTCTACGGCACAGCACTGCAATTTCTGCTGACTGTACACTGCAGATTTATGTTCTGATATACATTGTAGCACTGCATGTAAGAGTTCTGCAAATAAAAGCAAAGTCATCAAGTTGGAGTTTCCTTCAACCATTTCTTTGTTCTGGAAACTGTAATCATGTATTATATATGATTCCTCATTTAGTGACCAATTCATTTAATGGTCGAGTCATGGGAAAGTACCATGGTCATTAAATAAGGAACATCTGTATAGCTTTACTTGACAGCTTTTTGGGTGGTGGAGGGCTGTGCTGGGGATTAAACCCAGGCCTCGCACATGTTGAGCAAGTGCTCTACTGCTGGAGCTATAGCCCTAGCCTGCTGGGAGTTCTTGGTACATCACTGCAAGGAAGGTGAGTGATGAGAGCAGGAAGAATGATGTCATGATTGCAGATGTTGGCTGATCCCTTTGTTGCTCGGTCTACAGAAATACTCTTCACCGTTTTAGTGCTGTTCCTGTGCATCTGACCCTATGCTAGCTCATGGGGCTGAAGTGGTAAATTAAACATATAATGCACAGACTCACAACCTAGTTAGAGAAGGAAAGAAAAGCACACAGAGTAAGTGGCTTCACAATGTGGGACACATAAGGAAGGAGAAGAGGAGAGTGTTCTGCCAAGGACCAGCTGGGAAACCTGCTTTGGTCCCTGTGGTCAGGGACAATCTCTTTGAGAAGGAAGCAGTGATCTTGAGATTTGAGAGAGGAGCCCTGGGTTGGGCCCTGCAAAGAATGAAGGGTAATACACCAGATGAACAACGGCACGTGCAAAGAAAGGGTCTGAGCCTGCATGCGGCCAGGCTGGTGCAGGCTGTGCGAAGGAAGCTGGGATGATAGAACGTGTGGAAAACAGGCTTTATTCAGTAAGTACTGACTATAGGGAAAAGAGCTGAGTTCTATTCAGATTTGTGCAGAGGTAGCTTTGGCATTTTTAAAAGGACAGTTAGAGAGGAAGGTGCTGGAACTCAATAGAGTCAGAATTGCAGAAGTTGCTAAAGGTTGGTCAGTGTGACGTGGGGGGGGGGTCAGCTGTGACTGCTAACCCGCAGTTATCCACTTTAGGCTCCTATCCTCAGTGATGGGGAGATGAAGCCTTATCCTTCCTGGTGATTATATTTCAAAGAAGTGGCTCTTGGATCCTTAAAAGAGATGCTTCTTAGTTGCAAGAGAAACATATTCACCCCTGTGAGACCTTTTCAGTAATTGCTTTTAGAAAGGGAGGTCAGGGCTAACTACTGGATGGAAGATATAGCAAAACTTCCTGGCAGTGTTGAGCTTTCTCAGCCGGCCCATTGAGGGGTGGCTGGGGTTGTTCAAGGGACACAGCCTTCTGCTGCTAGAAGCCAGCTGGAATGTGATTAAATCCCCTGATGCAGGTTTTTGTATAGACTTGCCTTGTGTGGAAAGTTCTATGATTCTTAGCACAAAGCAAACAGCAGGAAACTGGTGGGAGAGAAGCGGTGAAGAGATAGACGGCCAGCGGGAGCCCAGCACAGCTCAGCAGACCAGCGTGGGGGTAGAAAGACCTGGCCGGCTGAATCTTCTTCATCACTGACCCCAGCTTCCCTCTGGCCCACTGCTCCTGCTCCTGTCATGGGTTTGGCCATTTTGACCTGAGAGGTCACACTCTGACTGCCACAGCGTCCCCAGAAATTGCTGCTGCTCTAGGGCTAGAGCCCCTGAGCCCCTCTCTCAGCCTGCCCTCCCCAGCTTCCTGAGCCCCACAGGCTTCAGTGACTCCTGAACACGCTGCTGTGTTCCAGCCAAGGAACCTTAATTTGTTTTGTCAAATTAAAGATATGTTTTTACAGGGTTGAGAGGATTTTGCTAAGTGGTAGAGGGTTTACCTAAATGTGTGAGATCCTGGGTTTAATGCTAGCACACAAAAAATATGTTTTTACAATCCAAATGTCCACAGATGTGTGAGTGAATGAACAGAATGTGGCATATACATATCATGAATTATTTTCAGTCTTAAAAGATGAAATTCTGGTACATGATGCAATGTGGGTGAACCTTGAACACACATAGCCAGGCATGGTGGTACACACCTGTTATCCCAGCACTCTGGGAGGCTGAGACAGGAGGATTGTGAGCTCAGATCCAGCCTGGACAATTTAGCAACTTAGTGAGATCCTGTTTTAAACACTAAAAAAGGCCTTAAGGATGTACCTCTGTATGAAGTCTTTGGGTTTAACCCCCAATATTGAGAAAGAAAACAAAGGAAGAGAAAAGATGTGAAAAAAGAAAGAAAAGGAAAACATATGAAGTAAGCCAGACAAATCTTACACGACTCCATTTACACGAGGTGCTGGAAATCAAATTCATAGACAGGAAGTAGATTAGTAGCTGCTTGGGGCTGGGAAGAGATGGGCAGTAATGGTTTAATTGGAACAGAGTCTCAGCTCGGGAATATAAGGCTCTGGAGAGCTAGATAGTGGTGATGGTTACACGACTACAAGAAAGCTCTTAGCCACTAATATGAACATCTAAAATTGTAAATTTTTTGTTACACTTAAGGTAGTAAGTTTCATGTACACTTCAAATGGTTAAATTGTATGTTTAAATGGTTACATTTTGTTACTGTAACATTTTATTATAATACAAAAACAAAAAGCCCAACTTAATCATTAAAAATTTTAAACTAGGCAAAGATAGATTGGCTTGCATCAATATTACATTTCACCTAGAAATACTTTGTCTTAGCCAGTTGTCCTGGTGCAAGCTTATAATCCCAGCTACTAGGGAGGCTGAAGCAGGAGTATGTCAAGTCCAAGGCCAGTGCAAGCAACTCAGTAAGACTGTTTAAAAACAAGAAGGAGGAAAAAAAGAAAGAAAAAACTATTTTATTTTATTACTTCCCTATAACATGACAAGATCAAAGAGCTATAGTTTTGCCTCATAATTTGATCAATAAGAACTGTTCAATATTCATGGTTCTCTGTTAACAGAGAAGGGCTCATGGAAAAATCATTTTGTTAAAAGAATCAAAAAGAGTGAAAAATATGTCCTTGAGCAAATACATATTTTGGCTCACTTTAAGAGTTCAAGCAAAGAGAAAATAAACTATACACTTAATAGGAAGGCAGCTATAATACTTCAAGTGATTCATTAATTTAAAAATGAGGTTTCGCCGGGCCTGGTGGTGCACACCTGTAATCCCAGCACTCGGGAGGCTGAGGCAGGAGGATCGCTGCAAATTTGAGGCCAGCCTGGGATACAAAGGGAGCTCAAGGCCAGCCTGAACTGCATAGTAAGACCCTGCCTCAAAAAGACATAAATAAGTAAATAATAAAAATGAGGTTTCATAGAAGCACAATGGAAAATAAACAAAATCCTGAAGTAAACCCAGGCTGCCCGAACTCAAACCCTACCTCCTGACTTACCAGCTGTATGGCCTAAGACAGTGAATTAACTCTTGCTTGTCTCAGTTGTGCCCTTGTAAAGTGGAGTTGAAGTGGCGGGGGTGAGCTGCTTGGTGTCAGAGTAGACACGCTAACCATGAGCAAAACTGGAAGAAACAACCCCTGCTTTTATCACTCAGCACATAGGACAACCAAGAAGCAAAACTCAGAGAAAGCATACAATCTCTGAATAAAAGGCTCCTGCAGTGTCAGGAGCTCAGGGCAGGAAGGAAAGTTATTGTGTGTAATCAGGGTGGAGATCAGAGGCTTTGGGTTTCCCTCCTCACCTAGAAAAAGGTCCTCATCTGAGAAAGCCCTCACCAGAAATCTCAACATAATGGAGGCTCTGAATGCAGATCTGGCTGAGAATGGAAAGAGGTGTAAGAGCCCTTGGCTGCAATCCCTGCCAGTGGCTGCAGGTCTGGGATGCAGCTGCCCATGCCTGCTGGGTCAGCCCTATGCAACCACCCAGCACAAACTCATATAGGAGTTTAGGCCAAGAGCTGGACATCTGACCAGGGCAAAGAGAAAAATCATCTACCCATTCCTCTATGCAGGAAAGGTAGGAATATGGTGGTCAAGTGCCCTTCCATGGAAGAGACGGTCAGCTGAAGCCAGTGGTATTGTGCATGGTCTGGTCAAATTGAGGGTTCTTTAGCCTTAAACCCATAGGGCCTTGATAGTCATTTCCTACTGGTCCAGGTTCAGGTGGGCATCCTCAGACATGAGGGCATCCTTGAGATCTTGTCTGTTCTCTTTCAGGCAAATGAAGCGGATGCTGTTACAGTGGATGGCGGTTTGGTGCATGAAGCAGGCCTGGCTCCCAAAAACCTGAAGCCTATAGTGGCAGAGTTCTATGGGTCACAAGAGAGTAAGTTCTCCCTGGAACTCACCTAGGAAGGGCTTATAGACCTTGTTGCCTACTAGACACTGATTTTTATGTTTTGCAAGCAGGTATTGGATATTAGACACTAATACCCTTCATCTTTGGGCGAAGGCACAGATCAAGGCCTCCATGGCTTTTGAGCTGCCACGAGATGTGGGATGTGTCCAGGGTCCCTGGAGGTTCCCTGGAGCCATGAATGCCATGTCTAAGAAACAACCACTCTGGAGCATGCAAAGGGACCCTGATAGCCCACAAAGTCTTCTGAGGTCACTCTGGCTATCTCTGTTTCAGGGGACAGAAAATACACAAAGGGAAGTGGGAAATGTCAGCTTCTGTGGCCACAGCTGCGGCTATGTTCCTGAGGGCCTCGGGTGGTAGGTAGGGGCAAACACACTGAAGGGCCAGGGCAAGCAAAGCACTGGACACACATGTGCATGTAGACTTCTTGCCCCTTGCCTAGGGCAAGGTACATTACAAATGGACCTTTATCTTTCATTTTCTCTGCAAGCCTAGGAAGCTGTTTCTGATGCCTCCAACCCAACATAAGTGGCCTCTGGGTCCCCGTTTCCTCCAGAGCCCAGAAGTGATGAACAATGTTTCTCTGTGCAGACTTCTCCGTGTAGGGTCTTCCCGCCACTCACACTGTCCTTCTTCAGATCCACAGACCTTCTACTATGCTGTTGCTGTGGTAAAGAAGGGCACCGACTTCCAGCTGAACCAGCTCCAAGGCAAGAAGTCATGCCACACGGGCCTTGGCAGGTCCGCTGGGTGGAACATCCCCATTGGCTTACTTTTTTGTGACTTACCTGAGCCACGTAAGCCTCTTGAGAAAGGTAAGCTGGAATGTCTACTGTAGATGGCCACAGGGGCTATGCTGGGGTCACACAGCCAAGATTAGCTGCATATGTTGGGTGAACTCTGGGATGGGAGAGGGAGTTAACCAGTTTGAAACTGGCAGATTCATGGCACAGGCTGTCTTTGGGCGAGGGCTGGTACCTCAGGGAGGTGGGAGCTGGCAGCTGTTTATACTGAGTGGCCCCACCCCATCAGTGGCTGTCCTCAGGACAGGAGAAAAGGGCAGAAGGGCTAGCAGAAGGTGTAGCTGGACCACGGTCACAGGGCCCTCCTCTTTCCCTAGGGCTCCTGCCTGTGGTGTGTGTGTCTCATTGTACTGGAGGTGGCTTTGGTGGCCATCTGCTGGCCATGGTGCTGGCCTGCACCCTGCAGATGGTTCTCCCATCTCCAAGGCACGGGTCCCAGAGGGGACCACTCTGTCCTAGCCTTTGACAGCACAAGCTCTGTGGGTAGGGATAGTTTGATGGTAAAGGCCCGAGGCAAGCCTTGGCAGGTGGAAAGCACAGATCTGTTTCCTCGCTTGGGTAGTAGTGGAGTGGGGGTTCATTTGTTCCCATTTGAAAGCCCCGGATCTTGAGAAGCTGGCACAAGTGAGGCTGAGCAGGGACTGGGTTTGCTGCTTTCACTTAGTCTCCTGTTGTCTCATGAGCTTGGGCCGGGAGGTATCACTGGCTGGGGCCAGCCCTGCTCACCTCTTGCGGTCCATTTGTCTGTGTTGAGCAGCGGTGGCCAGTTTCTTCTCGGGCAGCTGTGTCCCCTGTGCTGACGGGGCAGCCTTCCCTCAACTGTGCCAACTATGTCCAGGCTGCGGCTGCTCCTCCCTTCAACCATACTTTGGCTACACAGGTGCCTTCCGGTGAGTAATACTGTCTGCTGCCCCTTGGTGGTCAAACTGCTAAATGTCCTCAGGGTGGGAGTCTTTTGGTGGCCCTGAGTGAGCAGAGCCTTGCCTGCCTACAGGGGCATCAAGGAGGCCTGATCCATCTTAGGAGGCCTGGGACTCCTGTGACCAGGCCGGCCTGCGCTGCCGTCCATCAGACCCTGATGACCAATCCCCTCTCTGGGCACTCTTTTGCTCTCCTCAGAGCCCTCGAGCCTGACCAGTGTTTCCTACCACTGGACCAAACAGCAGCCACGTCCCCAGGGTCCAGGCCCAGTGTTCAGTGATGCACCCTCTTGCTATGACAGCAGTGTCACAGCGGTCCCTCTCCTGCCTCCGCGCACTGCCTCCATCCATATCACTCCCGTGGCTGCGTTCTTGCTCTCTCTTCATACCACAGATGAAGTTTTATACCCAGCCAAGGGCACATTTCTACCCTCAGGAGAGGAGAAACTACTATAGTGTCTTCCATACTAGCAACTTAAAAAGACTTTTACATTAAAATATCTTCAGTCTTTTCTTGCTGCTTTGGGGTATAAAGCTGGACACCCCTCTCTCCTGTGAGTCCATCTCGCACTGCAGTGGTGCCCAGGATGGCAGCACCCCAAGGTGCTCCATGGGCCTCCCTGAGCCCTGCCCTTGTCCAGGGCCTGGACAGTGTGGTCAGCCCCCAGGCCCAGCGGCAAGGCCTGCTCTGCTGGAGTCCTAACACGTTCCCTTCACACAGGTGTCTGAGCGAAGGTAATGGGGATGTCGCCTTCATCAAGCACCTAACCATATTTGGTAAGTGATGGGGGAAGAGTCTGGTAAGTCTCTCCCGAAGCAGTGCACGTTCTCTTGTGCTCGTCTTCGCTGCTTGTCATGTTCAGTAGTAAGACATACGCACACAGGGCCCCTTATTGCTGGGGTTTCGCCTGTGCAGAGGGGGGTTCTTGCGGGCCTCTTTGCATCACTCAGCCTTACCACACAGACGCCCCTGCCTCCAGGCAGTGCTGCCTGGCAAAGGACGGAAGGCTGGTCCGGCTCACCTGTGCCTCCAGTCTCCTGCTGACAGGACACATGTATGAGGGGCAGTCATTGCTGCCCATGGCACTGGGAGCCTTGGTGCCTTCAGCCACCTGCAGAGTCACTTTCCTGCATGTTCCTCAGCTCTTGGTGGCCACTGTAGGCCTCTCAGCTCACGCATTCCGTGACCAATGGGCTCGAACAGGCAGGGAGGTGTTGCCGCAGCCCACGGCTCTGTGTGCAGTCCCCTCTTCTGGTCTTTCCCTCCCCAGAGGTCCTGCCTGACAAGGCTGATAGGGACCAGTATGAGCTGCTGTGCCCGGACAACACCCGGAAGTCAGTGGACGAGTATGCGCAGTGCCATCTGGCCAAGGTCCCGTCTCACGCCGTTGTAGCTCGGAGTGTGGACGGCAAGGAGGACTTGATCTGGGAGCTGCTCAGCCAGGCCCAGGTATCCCGCCTGCTGTCCTCCTCTCTGCTTGGATTTAGGGGTTTTACTCCTGGCCTGCTGGCCACTCTAGGTGTACTTGTGTGTTCAGCACACAGTGGAAATCTTGCACAAATCATCAACCATTCCAGAAGTCCCCGGCTGGGTGGGACTGCTCCCCGAGCAGTAAGGAGCCTCCTCTGGCACTAGCACCCACGGTCCTTTACCGTGTTGGCCAGTGACACCTCCTTTCCCGCTCTGCCATTTGAGCCAAGCCTTCACGGCCCAGGGAAAATACCATCACTTCCGTGGAGACTGCTACGACATTCTTCCCACCAAGGGAACAACCGCTGAGCCACACCTCCAGCCCTGACTGGAGAGGGAGCTGCATCTATGGCCAGCTCGGCTCCCCTCCCCCGGCGGAATGTGGGAATGAGCTAACGTCCCCTCATCCAGCGCCCCCGTCTGCCTGTCGAGAGCTGAAGCAACAACCACACATGCCTTGCCAAACTATCAATGAAACACATTTCTTGTTGTCAGTGATCTCTTAGCCACTCAGGGAGCCAGGCCCAGACACTCACTCAGGAAGGGGGTGTGGTGTGGTCCCGAGAAGGTGCTGGGCAGAGAAGGTGCTGGGCAGGGGACAGCGTGACTGCCCTCTGCCTGCCTTCTCTCCTGGCATCTTGAAGTTTCTCATGGTTTTTCCACTTTGTTTTTAGCAAGGATTCTTTTCTTCTCTTCAGTGTCAATTTTGAACCTCTCTTGCTCACCTTTGCTGCTGATTTTTCCATTTTACTGTGACTAGGAACATTTCGGCAAAGACAAATCGAAAGAATTCCACCTGTTCAGCTCTCCTCATGGGAAGAACCTGCTGTTTAAGGACTCTGCGCAAGGGCTTCTAAGGATCCCCTCCAGGATGGACTATAGGATGTATCTGGGCTATCAGTATGTCACCGCTATTCGGAACCTACGGGAAGGCATATGTAAGTACTCAGGAAGGCCGGGTGACCTTGGGAGCCGGGGGAACTGTCAAGGGCAAGGATTGAAATGCACTTTCTCCAGGGACCTGAAAGCCTCTCTTGGTGTCCTCTTTTCTGCCCTGACTATGAACTCAGTGTTAGACTAATGCTAAAAGGCAGTAGTCACAATGAGATGGTCTGGACATCACAAAGGCTTTAAAGGAAACTAATATTTTCAATGACTTGGGTTGGTGCTTTCGTTATTTTTCTTGCATAAATCAGGATTGCCCTTCAGGATCAGGTAATTGTGAAATCAATTAGCCCGGCACAAAATAAGTAAAATTAAAAAAGGGTGTCTAAAGATCACACATCTCTAGCCCATACTATGATCAACATGTGCCATGATGAAGCTAGAGTTCTAGACAGGTCGCTCCCAATCCTGAGTTTTATTGGGTCACTGGAGTTTTGCTTCTTCATTAGTTCTTTCAGTGGACATATGTTGAAAATCTAGCTGTAAGCTCTGCTAGGAGCTGAACATACAAATCTATGTTAGATTCTGCTATCCAGGAACTTTCAGGCCAGGTAGAAGACAACTGTTTGATGAACAGTCATACTACTGAGTCATCAATTATGAAATGACAGATCTGCTTACAAGTGAAACAATAAAAACAACATAAAACCATGGTCCTAGAAAGTGCAAAACAAAGCGAAACAAGCCCTGGCCTGGAGGTTGAGATAAGGCTGCCCTGAGGAAGTGGTTTGGGACTGGGTCTGAAAGAGGAGCAGGTATTCTCTTTTTCCTCGGGCATTAAGTACGCTGACCATGTGCTAGCAGCACTTACACACAGGCTGCTCTGGTGGACAGGACAGGCGTGGCCCTGTTGAAGCTCATGTTCTCCTGCAGGGAAACTAAACAATGGACACACACATATGAATCCTCAGGTAATTAAGTACTATTAATACTATTAACTTTGAAAAAGAAGGATGAGAATATCAGCCAGAAACCATAGAATGCACAGACACTGGAGAAGAGTTACACTTCTCAGAAGGAAAAGTTGAACCTAAATGAAAAGAAACTCTTTCTTTCTGTCTCTTATATGTCATCCAGGCTCTTTGCCTACAGTGGGCAGCATTCACACCTTTAATCCTAGCCCTGTACTACGAGTAAATCACAGCATCGCACACTCTAGATCTAGCCACCTCTGAAAAGCCCTGACCTATGACCATATGAAGCCAACCAAGAGACTGTGTATTAACTTTGCTGTCTAAGATGATGAATTCTCCAAATGGGATCTCATTGATTTTTGCTGACAAATCCTATTATTTGCATGAAGGCAGTTGGTAGCACTGATAAACACCAGAGGCCTCTCTTTCTGAGCTGTGGTTCCTTTTCTTGCACCACAGGCCCGGAAAACTCACAGGAGGGACACAAGACAGTGAAGTGGTGTGCACTGAGCCACCAGGAGAGGCTCAAGTGTGACGAGTGGAGCGTTAGCAGTGGAGGGAGAATAGAGTGTGAATCAGCGGAGACCACGGAGGACTGCATTGCTAAGATCATGGTATGTCACCGCTGCCTGCCTAGGGCAGTCTGCCTGACACTGCTGTCTGCTGTCCCACTGCTAAGGCTGAGTCAGCACCTGTTCCCGGGAGTGACGCAGATGCCTTGGTTTCCAGGGTCCTTGTTCTAAGATGAGCGCAGCACCACAGGGGGTTCAGAACCTTAGAGTTCGTGGAACTGAAAGACTCAGTCTGAGCTCAAAACACATTTCCAGGGGGAGACGCTCAGCAACACTGAGCAAACGTATGGAAGAAAAGAACTCTCTCAGCACCAGCAAACTCAGAACAAACAGGAAAATACTTCCAGACACATTCTCAAACTGCTAGGCTCACTCTGTTCCTCATGTTAAGTCCAAGCTGTTTTTTCTCAGGACCTCCTTACTTTTAACTGACAGAATTAGTAGAATATGAAGATAGTAAATTTATGGCTGCCTCATTTTCCTTTTCTCTTCCTACAATTGACCACGTATGGCTGTATTGTCCGTACACAGATGTTTCTGAATCACACTGAAGCAGTATTCTAAAGCCTCAAGTTTTTAAACATGATTTATATGTTTAGCTTGCAATTTTTAAAGTTTGAATGTAATAGCAGGGGAAATAGGAAATATGAATGGGTTATGGGGTGGTGCTTTTAACCTACAGTATTAAAAAGAAAGGGTACCAGTGTGAAACTATGTAAGTTTCAAATGCTCATGAATCAGATCATTGGGGTTTGTTTTTGTGGTTTGTTCTTTTCTTTTCTTTTGTTTTTGTGCTGGTGTTTGAAGCCAGGCCCTTGTGCACAGCAAGTGCTCTATCACTGAGCAATATACCTCCAGCAGGCAAGTCATTCTGGAAGAGATTTGTTGCTGTGTAGTCTGGCATGCATTTGAAAGAAATAAATATACCCGTGATGATGTTTTAAAGAAAAAGAAAATCATGATATTTTAATGTTAATATCTATTCCATAGCATGGACGTGGAGCCTTTCCTTTAACACATCTTTTTTTTTTTTTTTTTTTGGCGGTACTGGGGATCGAACTCAGGACCCTGCACTTGCTAGGCAGTGGAGCCTTTCCTTAGCCATTTTTCTGTCACTGAACACACTTGGGTTCTCCTTTTGCTCTTATAAATCCCACTTCTGGTTTTTCGTTCTTATGCTTTTTACCCAAATAGTTGCCCACATAGGCATCTGATTATTCCTTTATGGTGTATGTATAGCAAGTATATTGCCAGGTCCCAGGGAAGTCTTGCCAATCTTGTTTATTCCAAGCATTTCTGAACCTGGGTGTATTATCTCTGAGTACTAGACTGCTTGTGAATATCTGACTCATTTGTAAACTCTTATATGTACCATGTACTAAAATGGCACACAGCCAGTGAGGCTGCAGTGAGGGGCTGGAGCCCTACAGGGAGGTGTTCTGTTCCACAAACATAGCCCTGTGGCCCTAACTACTTCTCCATCCCATGGGGGAGAACTCATGGGTCCACAAAGGTGTCGTAGGACTATCTCTGAGGCAGTATGTCCTAGGAGAAGACAGAAGATTGCAAGTGGGTCACCTGCAATTGATCATCAGTTTACGATGGTGATGATGATTTGCTGAAAATGAGAATATATTTTATTTTCTGTGTTAGCTGTGCCTGACTGATCTTTTAGGGGTTCTGTACCATTACTTGCTGTTTCCCTGCCATTCAGAACTTGGGCTGGGAGAGCTCTTCAGAGTCAGGTAGAAGGGCAGGTGAGTAGGAAATAGCCTCTTTTCAACTGCTGTGATTTGCTGTCTGCAGAGTGGGGAAGCGGATGCCATGAGCTTAGATGGCGGATATGTCTACATAGCCAGCCAGTGCGGTCTGGTGCCTGTTATGGCAGAAAACTATGGTGAGTGCAAGACAGCACCCTCCGTTTTCCTCCTTCTGGGTCATGGAGAGAGGACATGGGAAAGCCCCAGCCCTGCTCACCCCGTGGCGCTCCCTT
This sequence comes from Dinomys branickii, assembly GCA_004027595.1. Lineage (NCBI taxonomy): Eukaryota > Metazoa > Chordata > Mammalia > Rodentia > Dinomyidae > Dinomys > Dinomys branickii. The sequence goes on from PVLD010001529.1 coordinate 91,116, forward strand.
GCCGAAAGCCTCCCGCTCTCTGGGTTCTGGACTCCCTCAAGTGAATCCTTCACAGTCATCTTAAAAGGAAGGCGGTTATTCTACCCCCAGCGGTGGGGAATGGAGCTCTGAATGCTGTGACGTCGCCCTCATGTTTTTCCTGATGCCTTGATGCGGGGATTTAAATATAGTTAGCCCACACCCTATCTGGGCTCTGTGTAGAGTGGGAAAGTTAAAAATTATGGCTTGTGTATAAATTATAGAGCCCAGCAGCTGAAGTCCTTGCATCATTCAGGGAGCCTAGACTTCTTGAAAATTAGCAACACGGGTAGTTTAATCGGTCTCTTTTTATTCTTAGTTATTGCATGAAAAAGACATAAATTTTTTTTTTTTGGTAGCACTGGGAATTGAACCCAGGGCCCTTGTACTGAGTTAAATCTCCAGCTCTCCCAACAACCCTAATCTCCCTTTTAAAAATATATTTTGAGACAGGGCCTTTATAAGTTGATAAATTGCATAGACTGGGTTTGAACTTGTGACCCTACTGCCTGACACCCCCAGAGTGCTGGGGTTACAGGTGTGTGTCACCATGTCTATTTTTTAAAAAATCTATATATGTGTTTAACGCTTTCTTCATTTTCTTTTCTTTAGAAAGCTCTAATTGTACAGCAATTGAAAGAGGTAAGTTGGAACTTGGTAACCTCAGGGATTAAAAGGCAAGCTCCCATTTACTTTGGAGAAATGGTTAGGTAAGTTCACGTCCAAGGTAGACAACGGTAAGAGACCTTTCTTGAGAAAGCAAAAGCACCACGGAAGCACAGCAACGGATGGTGATGGCTATTCCTTTACACTTGCGGTAATGTGTACACAGGATTTATTTAATCCTATAAGGTAGGGGCTGGCATCCTCTAAGGATGCATAAGAGGACCCTAGTGCTCAGGTCATTTGTGCACTCTCTAGCATTACACCAAGTTTAGGGTCTTCTCACTGTTTCCCACCACCTCAAGTCCCATAAGGCCTGCACATTTTAGATGAGAGCATTAGTCAAGGAAACTTGCTTATTTATTCCACACAAGGCTGAGCAGACCACTTTACAAAGATAGTTATCGAGGAGCATAAAATTACTTGACCTCCCAGCTAGGGCTGAGCTCAAGAACCCAGGCCAACCTGGCTCTCAACCAGGGCTCCAGCTAGGGGTGGGTCTGGAAACCTAAGAAGGAGCAAGTCTGGAGGTGAGCACTGGGCCTGTGCTCAGGGCCCAGCAGGACACATTGCAGACAGCCATCAGGGCAGCCTGTGCTTGTCCCTCCTGCAGTCTCCTAGCCTTTCCCCATGGAGCTAAGCTCATTAGCAGTTCTAGAAAGGGCCATTCTTACTCCATGGATAAGAACTGTGTTTCCTGTTGGAAACAGTATTTTGAACTGAGTAAACTGGAAAGCTGAAACCATGAGTGGATGTGCTATGCCTCGCTACAAAGACCAGCAGGTACTTGCTGCTGAAAATGCCAGCTGACTTGTATTTTATATTTTCCACTTTGCACAACTATTGTATAAAATTGTATTCTATCAGAAAGTGTCTAGTCTGATTACCCCTTGCTGTGTGGTGGTCCTATACAACTGTGGCTCAATACATTTAATTTATAAAATGGGGGGGTGCATTAGCTATGGTATCTTGTACCCATTCTTCTGCAGTAATACACTGGAGGATGGACTGTGGATGTTTAACTTCAGTAATGTATGCAGGGAAGGGTTATACAACAGCCACTGCTCTAGTTTCTGACTAATTTCTTTCTGTCAAGTGCCTTGATTTTACCACAGTTATGGCAGAGGTCCTCTTGGGACACTCAGAATGATTCAGAACATCTCTGCTGCCTTATGGAGGTGCTATGCTTTGATGGAACTGGACACTTTGGAGGTTCCAGAGTTATTGACACTTTTCTTCTTCTGTCCTTCTTGTAGGGTATTTTGGTGTGGCAGTGGTAAAGAAATCAGATCCTGACATCAACTGGAATAATTTGGAGGGCAAGAAATCTTGCCACACGGCAGTAGATAGAACTGCTGGCTGGAATATCCCCATGGGCCTGCTCTACAGTAGAATCAAGCACTGCAGATTTGGTGAGTGAATCCTGGGAAGCAGCTGTGGTAAGGCCACAGTAGACAGAAAGGTCCTGTGGGAGAGAAGTGTGGTACGAGATGCTGTGATCCCTGGTTCCACAGATGCAGCATTTTGTACAAGCGACCCTGAAGGAACTATCAAAAAGGAATACAAGGGCAGGGGGCTGGGTACTTGTGTCAACACGGTTCATTTTAGTTGCTCATAATGGCTCAAGTTAGTATACACTTGCTTTTATCTGTTATTAAAAGGCCTGAGGTAAGCAGTCCATGACTAGCATGATCCTGACGGTTTCTCCCTCTTCCTACTTCACCATTTTCAGCGTGAGGCTTCCATGTTCAAGGCTGCCCTAGGGTTGCCATCAGACCCACAATCTCGGCCCAAGCACCGAGTTAGAGCAATGAAGTTTACACCAGCTATTGTCAGCTTTCTAAAGGACACTTCCAGGGCATTTAACTTCTCATTGCTCAGAACCACAATGGGCTGTCAAAGAGAATGTCATTTTTTATTTGAACATGTTCTGACCCCAAATAAAACTAAGTGTTACTAAGCAATGAAGGAAAATGAATATTGGACCCACAGCTAGAAATCACTGGCACAGACGTTCTACAGGCTACGTGAATGTGGGCGACCTCTGGTCTCCTAAGGTGCTGGCAATCATACTGAGTCACTGCCCAGCTTGTGGGCTTCCTCCAGGGACAGATGGCAGTTTATTCTCTGTGTTCTTTGAATACCCATCAGGTGCAACTTTATTTGCACCCTCTTTAAGCTTCCGGGTGTAAGATACCTACAAACAAATGTTTTACAATGATTCCAGTTCACATTTGCTTCCTAGTTCTTCCCTGCCAGCTCCAGATCTGGGCAGCTCCTTAAAAAGGAGCAGCTTGTTGGATGGAGGTCTCTAAATCTGGTTACAAATTCCAGACAACCTTGTGTATCTAGGGACTAGAGAGGAGAACATATCCCTGCACCAGGGTGCTCTGGTACGTTAACTTGATACAAAGCAAAGTGCAGTTGGGGTCACATCCAGAAGTCATGGTGTAACCAGCTTTCTGTCCTTTGCGTTCTTACTCTGCGGCGGTACAGAAGGACATGACAGAACAGCAAGTGGTGGGCGATGGGCCGGGGTGTGTGGCTTATTAGGAGAAACAGAAAAAACCCTCACTCGATGAGGGGGCAAGAGGACACCAAGGAAGCACCTGGACCTAAAAGCTTACACGGTGCAAGCAGACAAAGGGGCAGAGGGTGTGCAAACATCCATCTGCCAGGTTTCCTACAGCCAGCACATTCCACCACTTGTGATTTTGCAGCTCCAGTTTTCCTCAAGCCTTATCTTACCTTGCCTTTAGTTTACTTAGTTTAGTTTGTTTGGGTCTTTGCCCATTGCCCCTTTATTTTTTTGGCCCCGATGGGCTCTGACCTCTGCACTATCTCCTGCCCTGCTGCCCTTTCACAGCATTGGGCAAGAGCTGAACTCCAGGGAAACCTCCCCTCCCCTCATTGAGCTTGTTGACATTGTAAAGGGGACATTGAAAACAGGTTGCACAAGCTCAGAAATTTCATTTTTTCTTCCTCCAGGCTCGTGATGACACACCCTAGTGCTCAAAGGAATCCTTCCACCTAGAAATACAATGGTCATGAGCTCCCTTTCCCAACCTGTTTTATAGTTTATAGTCTGTCAGTTCTGAGGTTGTAGGTGGCAGGTCACAGAAAGAATTAACATGTTCTAATTCTTCCGGGCCATGTAACCCTATTATGTGCTAGATAAAAGCCCGCAGTACTGACTGATTCAGGAAAAACTGACTTCCGCCTGTCATTCTGCACAGATGAGTTTTTCAGTCGAGGCTGTGCTCCTGGGTCTCTGAAAAATTCCACTCTCTGTGAGCTATGTATTGGCCCAAGTGTGTGTGCTGCCAACAGCAAAGAGATGTACTATGGCTACACAGGGGCTTTCAGGTGAGTCCTTCACTTTGAACATAAATACAGTATCCTCATTTTGACTAGGTTTCTTTTAGGAACTAAGGTGAGATTCTTATGTTTAGTCTTTTAAGTGATGCATGTGCTAGGATAGGATATTTTGCAACCAAACATACAGCCATGCAGAGGAGCTCCAGGCTCCTCCAGGACACTGTTGCTAATGTGGCTATCAAAGACAGAAGAGAAGGATACATGGTACAGATTCGCAGTTCTCAACTGAGGGCAATTTGTCCTCGAGGGGACAGTGACACTGTCTAGAGGTGTATTCCACTGTGACAACGTTGGGAGTGCAGGGTGTGGGTTTTGCTATTAGAAGCAGCTAAACTTTCTACACTGTATAGGATAACTCTGTAGAGCAAAGAATTATCTAGCTCCAAATGTCACTAGTGCCAAAGTGATGAATCAATATAGTTGAATAAATACAGTCAGGAATTTAGTTTAAGCTCTTCCATGCACCTCTGGGTAACCTAGAACCATTCTCATCTGGAAGTACTGACTAGTAAAGTACACGATTTCTAAATTCCTCACTATAGTTGTACATTACAGAGTGTCTATCATTTTTATGGAGATGCCTATAAGCCTACTACATTACTTCTTAGCCTTTCTGCTGCAGGCCTTCTGTTAGCCAGTAGTTCCCAAACCCATGAATGCACAATGCTGGTGGTATTGTAACACTTCCCAGGAGTGAAGATCATCCCTATTTTTCAGTTAGAATAACTTTGTAAGTTAGAGCAAGTATAGTCCACACTCCACACATTTCTAATTGTACAAAGAGTGTCTTGCTTTCACAGGGATTTAAAAGTTTGAGGGGGACTGAAGATGTCCCTCTTTGACCTTTTCCTTGTCTCTTTTTAGTGATGACATGTTTGAGAATTGCAGATCAAGCAAAAAAAGGCTCAACTTTTGCTTACATGTCTAAAGCCTTTTCATAAAAATGTCTTATAAAACCTAGCTATATCACAAAACATATCAAACTGACAGACTTTGAACTCAGAAGAAAATGGAATGCACTCAGTATGTGACACAATAGGCACTCACCTTTGCCAGCTAGCTTTCCTCAGGACTCTTGAACTGCTGCAGGAAGAGGCAGATTATTTTCTGTGAAGCAAGGGGTTTATTGTAGCCAGACAGCAGGTCAGAGCCTACTCTACAAGAGTCCGATCTACCTGGATCATGGAGAAGGACCTTAAGCAGATGCTGAAGGACACCCTAGTCCAGTGTACGTGTGATGTGTACTTTTAAAGGAGTGCAGTTAGAAGGAGTAATGGATCCATACTCAAGAGAGTTCATTTTATTTGTGTTTCTTTTCTGAAACTTCTTGGAGACTTGTGGCTCAGATCTGTGTGCCTTATCTGAAGACATGCAGACTGTGGTTTGGTAGTGACAAGGGCCTTTACAGCAGGATGACCATACCATCTGCATTTCTCAAACAAAAACGAAACAAAATACCAAAAAAACCCAAAAAACACCTTAAATGTTCCTTGAATGTTAACATTCTTTTTTGAAGGGAAGAAGGAACAAGTTCAGATTTTTGATGGTATTTCAATCTTTCGTAAATGTTGCACAGATACTTGCATATTTCAAAAAGTTGAAGGAACAGAGTTTTCCATTCACATTTCATATGCTTGCTGGGGGAGGATTGCTTCACTAGAAAACAGATTTTCTGCTGTCTCTGTTGATGCTAGCAAAGGATATAATGTATTGGAAATGCTGTACCAAAAATTATGATTTCTTATGTGGAACTGAGATTGTGTAAGTACAGAGCAATGTACAGCCTTTCTTTTCTTTATCCCTTATGCTGCTAAGTGGTAGAATGGAAGCTATAATTTCTGCTATTAGGTAGCCAGCCTGGATTTGTAAGGTGACCCTTTGAATAATATGTGTGTCAACCTGATATCCTCTGTTCTCTCTCCCCTTCTGGACCCCTGCAGGTGTCTGGTTGAGAGAGGAGATGTGGCCTTTGTGAAGCACCAGACAGTCTCACAGAACACTAACGGTACGTGCACATGCCCCTCTGTCCTTGTGACATCTAGGTCAACAGGATTCACTGGCATTAGGGGTAACTTTGTAGAAGAATGACACACTGTCAGGCTCCAAAGCACTAGTTCTCAGCCTGAGTGTTCAGTGAAGAGAGAAATATTCAACTGGATAGGTAGGGTGATCAGGCCCATGGGGTTCCCAAAGATCCTAAATCCTTCCTCACCAGATGCAGATCTGGTGCCTCCACCTAAATACTTCTGTGCCAATTTCTCAAGAATAATACATTCTTTTACATACCTATAGTACAAGATTAGGAAATCTTACGTTACAGGAATTTAAAGCTACAGTACATAGTTAAGTGTTTTTAGTCATTCCAGTAACAACCTTTATAGCTTTTCTTCTCCTTGCTCTGGAACCTGGGATGTAGCTCAACAGCATAGCACTTACTTTGCATGCCAAGGCCCTGGCTATGGCCCAGCACATGTGTGCGTGTACATATATATGTACAGTATTCATGTATACACACAAATATATACACACACACACACACACACACACACACCATATATATACATATCCTGGCTGTATCCACTGAGCAGGTCTAGAGGCAACAGTATACCAGTAGAAATGAGCACAAAGATACTGGCTGTTAGTACTAGTCTCTGCAAAAACGATCCAGGAATCCTTGGAAAATGAGTTAATTTCAAGGTTGGGCAGAAAAAAATATATGGTGAGGTACTCACAGGGAAATGTTCAAAGGATGCTAGGCCATGTCAAAACACAGGAACCAATGTGAAGGACCTCCTACTGCCACATCTTGGAGTTCTGCACATTATAACAGTGGTCGCTGTAAAGGCCAGTGACTGATCAGACAAGTGAAGAGGCCAGACAAGCTCTTCCTTTTCAGAGAATGCCCAGTCAATGGATGTAGGTAGAATAGCAAAGTGAGAAAACTTTTATCTGGCAACCAACACGATAATAATCAATTCAGGGTAGAATCACCAATGGGTGCTGGGCAGCAGTGACAGTGGGGCAGCCTTGACATTAAAACACAACAAAAATGAGCGTTGGTAGGAACAAGCACTCCATGCTCCTCAGTGTCTCTCCCGTGAGCGAACCCACTAATGTCCAGCTGGTCACTCACTTCCCTGCTCCTCTCATGCATGTTCCTCCATTTGCCCAGACTTCGTGGGAGACTCACCTAAGGTAGTTCAGTGCCAGGTTCTCCAAGAAGCCTCCCCACACAGCATAATCCCCCATCCTACAGCAAGAATCCACTGTCTGTGTTGCTAGTATTGAATTAATCACCATCTATGATACACTGTGGCCACAGAGCATTGCTGGACTCTTTTTCCCCCTCTCATTCCCAGCACCTGGGATAGCACGTGGCACACAGAGGTTGCTAAGAATTTATCTGAAAGAATATTGGGTTGACTAATTGTTCTTTTTCCCTTGTATTGCCTTTGCTTTTCCTTTAAGGGCTTTACTTCTTTCTGCTTCAGAATGTTCCCCTAACCTTGGTTCTTTGTCACCCTTGATTTTTGTATTCTTCTGAGTACCCCCATCTCTAGGCCTTCACTCTCCATTCTTTGCAAAGACCCCAAGATCTTTACCTCCTAAATAGAACTGGGGTAGTAGGCTCGGTCGTTCATCCACTCTAGAATTTCTATTCTCCAAGGTGTCATTTTAATGTACAGATACACGGACACTCCAAACCCCACTTGCATCAGTCTGAATCTCAAAGGTCACTGTCTTCTCACAACCTGTGTCCCTATAATATTCTCAGACTCCCTGCCAGTCAAGGCTAGATTAAGTCTGTCAATGTCTTATGTCAGTTCTTAAAAACATATGTCTTAAATGCCATGGTATGTTGCAGCTTAGAAGAAGCAAGATACAAAAGTATGTATTTTTAATCTTAATACATATGGACGTGTGTATATCCTATGTATATGTAATAAAAAGATAGGAAAAAATGTACTAATTCTGAAGGTATATGTTGTGAAATTATAAATGTGTCAAAATATCTTCCTGATACTATGCAGAATTTTAAAAATTCCTATAAACCTGTATTAATTTTATTGAAAAACAATACTTTATCCTTCTAGACACCTATGGTTACACTCCTAGTGCAGAGTGAATCACCTTCCATTTAATATGTTTTAATATTCTACCTTTAAGTCATGCATGGCTCATTCATTAACATTGGTTTTCATTCAATAGTCTTTAGAGACCCACTGTTCCTCCTGCCTGCATGATATCTGTTAAGATTTAAAACTAATAACAATAATATCACATAGACACGTAGATAGAGTCATACATAACAAGGCATGGGTGGAAATACACAAATGCAATATCAAAGATTAGAGCTCTAGAAGTGAGTGGGATTTGGGGAGTCTAGGGAAGGAAGAATTTTAGTTTATATGTAAAATATTCTAAAATCTTATGAGTACCATCTCATATATCACTTGTTCAATTAAAGAAAGGAAATTTAATGAGAAAAATTAATAAATAAAAAAGATAAAAATCTTGCATTATGAAGTAGAAATAAAAATTGAAAAACATGTTTGACATTTGTCTTAGCTGAGTTTCATTTTTCCTTTAACAAAGAGACTATAGAAAGGACAGAATAAGAGGCTGATACAGGACATGGGCTTGTACCACGCAGGCAGGTACACATTGTCACCCGGAATGAAAATGAAGGTGTCACACTGAAAACGCTGGTGCAGATTCTGCAAGTGTCCTCTGAGAAATGTCCTTGAGTTTGGAGATGCCAGGTTACAGGATGGCGGTTGGTAAACTTGGCTTAGGGCCTTACGTTCTTCCGATGTAAGGGGTCCAGAAGGCTTTGGGGTTCACATAAAGGAAGATCATTTTGAACAACGCCCACAGAATGTAGCGCACTCTTACCTGTCCAGGCAGGGAAGCTCAGGCAGGAGCCATCACTAGTAATTGCTGCGGTGAGTTTGGCATCACCCAGTGCAGCGTGTGAGTGTTCCTCCCTCTCCATGCTGTGCAAACCCAACACGTGTACTTCTGCTGCTTCAGCTGGCCAAAGGCCCAGATCCTGTATACACCAGCGGTCTGGTCACAATCCTCAGGGGCCAAGGCCATCTCCTCTGGCTGACCCACTTTCTTTCTCTCCCCAGGACAAAACCCTGCTACGTGGGCTAGCAACCTTAAGAAGGGGGACTTCGAGCTGCTGTGCCCCGATGGCAGCAGGAAGTCTGTGGATGAGTATAAGTCATGCCACCTGGCTCGAGCCCCAAATCACGCTGTGGTCACACGCAAAGATAAGGCAGAGTATGTTCGCAAAGTGTTATCTGCACAGCAGGTACGGACAAGCCAGGGCCTTCCTCCCTTTATTCCCACATGGGTGTAGGTTATTTGGGGGAGTTCACAGCCTTCACTCCAGTACTCTTTTCTGAAAATTCATTAGTGTAGGGACCCGTTGGGTTCTTACTGCACCCCAGGAAGGAACGACGATGAGAGTAAGGAAAAAATAGAGAGACAAAAAGCTGGGATCAGGTGGAGGTCCTCTCTTTCAGAGGAGAAGGGGAACTACTCAAAAGCAGTAGAGCGTTTATTTATACCTTCTAGATGTTGGTTGATTTCAGCCTCACTCCCCAGCAATCAGTTAACAAGCTACAACGGCTTGTTTACGTGCTTCAAGGGGCTCCTGTGTTCTCGGGCTGGCTTCATCTTGTGCATGTAATTACTTTGCAGCTCTCATGGCTCCTGACACATTAGGAGGCTATAGAGATTGGACCAGAATATCTGGATTCAAATCTCACCTTGCAGCATTCTAGCTGTGCTAGCTTAGGTATGATTTAATCTCTCTGTGCCTCAGTTTTTTCATATATAAAATAGGAATAATAATACTTATATACATTTCTCAGTTAATACGGCGATTAAGCAAACTAATGCTTGCAAAGGGCATGGGATGATGTGTGGCCTACCGGAAGTGCTCAAAGTGCACTAGCTATGCAGTTATGGAAAGCTCTCTTACGCCTGACTCTGCTTCTGCATCTTGGTCACTGGAAACAAGTCCTCACCTGGTCTGTGAACCCTCAGGACCAGGAATCTGCCTTCCTGCCCCTTGACTTTGCTCAGGGATATGATTATTTTCCCGCCTCTGTCCTTGCTCAAAATGAAGAGACTGGTCCTGTTTCCGAGCAATCCTTGACAGAAGCCTTGAAAAGTATGTTTCTGTATCTCTTGCCAAGGCAGACTGAGCAGTGCTCTCAACGGTCTGAAAAACAGATGACCCCTATCCTTGGAGAGCCTGCTTTCGGGGAGAACAGCCATGCCAGGCCCAGCTTGCAGGGGAAATGGGTGCTACAGAACTCTAATCCTAAGGACCTTTGTACACACAAACATCACTGTTCTCTTCAGTATGACTTCTACCTGCTGGCTCACCATAAGCTTTCTTTAAAAATTAAGGCAGCACATCTTCAGTAGTCTCTTTAAAGCACATGATGATAATACGAGCATTTTATGATCTTTTGTCATTTCACTTACAATCTTAGGGGTCCTGGAGAAGTTTAGTGACTGGTCCAAGATAGGATTCGAAAGGCAGCCAGATGCAAACTTTTAACAACCACTTCTGCTAGTCCTCTGGCAGGCTCACAGTTAATGTCTTCTTTGGCAGTACTATCCAAAGGGACAGGTTACTGTACTCTTGCTTCCCGTAAGCAGCTCTCAAGGAAAAGGACAGTGAAGGAGTGTAGGGAAGAGAGATCAGAAAAAGCAGGAGTGGCACTGGCAGTGTCACACACCTGTAATCCCAGCACTCTGCGAGGCTGAGGCAAGAGGGTTGCAAGTTTAAGTCCAGTCGGGGAAACTTACGGAGAGAGAAAGAGGGGAGAGAGGAAGAGAGGGAGAGAGAGAGAGGAGAGGAGAGGAGAGGAGAGCAGGGGAGGGGAGGGGAGGGGAGGGGAGAGGAGGGAGAAGAGCGAGAGGAGAGGAGAGGAGGTCCAAGTCAGGTGTGGGATAAAGGCCCAGGAGCGCCCTGCCAAGCTGCTGCTGCTAGACCCACTCAGGGCCCCCATCCACCCTGCCAGTCTCTCAGGCATAGATAACTACAGCTCCCAGCTCCCGGCTAACTCGCTAACTCAAAAGCTGAGGTGCTAAAACCAGGTCTGGGCACCACGCAGGGATGTGAGCCATGGAGGAGACACTGCCCCTGCTGCTGGGCTGCAACAAGCCACACCTGGAGAAGCTGACCCTGGACATCGCTCTCATTAGGATGAGAACTCTCATTAGGATGGAACCCTTCCCCAGGTGTGGCAGAAGGGACCATCGATGAAAAGCCACCTGCCGAATGTCATCTGATTTCTTCATGGGAACAAAACAGTAACAGTGTGATGCCTGAGGACATGAAGAACTCACGATGGAGCGTGAAACTACGTGAGCAGCACATTGCACATCGCCCCACTGGGCAGTGTGGCAGTGAGCAGCAGCTCAAAGCTAACTGTGCTCAAGCAGTCTTCCATGTATTCTCTTCCTAATGCACCACCTTGGGCAGACCAGTGAGGACCAGCAAGAGAAGCTTCATTCTGATCCCCACGGGGTGATATTTGAACAGGACTCATGCAATGGAATGGGAAGGTTTACCTTCCCTGCAAAACTGGGAAACCAGCATTAGCACAAGACCCCGACATCTGGTTGCTGGACAGAGCGCTGTGTTGGCATTTTCTCACAGATACTGTTACTGCCTTATTGCCTGCCCTCACCACCTGGGCCTACCCCAGTGTCAGTATGCCTTCGCCAGCTATGGCATTAGCCCACAGTGGTTCAGCTTGTATAAACCCATCACCTACAACACAGACCTGCTCATGGAGGAGACCAACTCCTTTATGAACAAGCTGGATCCTAGCAAAGGGTTTAAAACAAAAAATAAGACTTTAATTCCAAAAAAGAAAGAGCCTATTCAGGCTGCAGGTGATCAGAAAGGGCCCTCCACCTCCAAACCTTAATCTGGCCCTGCAAACGCTGTCCAGAAACGAGCACCTGCCTCTAACTCTCCACCAGTCCCACAGCAATGATTTCCATGTATAGATGGCCTCAGGGATGGCTGCAACCTCAGATTCACTGTAACTGTGAGCATCTTCCCAAATGTCCCAAATCCTAGGCCTTTTACTCCCACTGACATTAGCTGGGAGTTGGATATGTACTGAATTTTACCCAGGACTCCTCTTACACCCTTCCCAGTGGGTTGTGCCAGCCCCTGGCTCTGAAAACTGTGGAGAATCTCAGATCTTGTTTATGTGGCCAGATAAATCTATTAATCTATTTTCTCTTTCCATACCTGACCTTCAACCCCTTAGCAGTAGTTGGAGAAGTCCTCTGAAAGAAGCCACTGGTTTTGGACCCATGAAGCATTAGAACTGTACAATTCAATAAGAAGTCACTAGTCGTGTGTGGCTATTTAAATTATATTTAAAAAGTCATGTCATCGATTGCCTTTACCACATTTCAAGAATTCCCCTGACTAGTACATTCTAATTTGGACAGTACAGAGATATGGAATGTTTCCATCATTGTGGGAAGTTATTTTGGAGATCACCGTATTAGAATATTTTCATACCAATCTTCCTCAGATCGGTTAATTTTTGTTCTTAGATAATGTTGATGACTTCACGTGGTGGGTTGTAATGTTTTATGAAAACTTTGAGTACACAACTGTATGTTCTTTATATACTTTACCAGGAACATCTCATTCATCTCACTTTTCAGTTTCCTACAGAGTTTGTCATCCTCATCAAAAGAGAGAAAAAGAGAAAAGGGAGAGAAGGCAGGGATGGGTGGGAAAGGGGGAGTTTTCAGAGGAGGACAGGACAGAGGCCCTTACAGAGGATTTGGGGCATCATGAGAGCACACAGCTGGGACTTCAAGGGGGTAAACGGCAGGTGAGGGAAGTGGAAAGCATACTCGGTGGCTTCTTTTACTCTGTTTCCAGGGCTGGTTCAGAGTTTAAAGTCTTCTCTGATGCATCTTCTCAGCCACTGAGGGCCACAGATCTTCACACATTTTCTGTTCATTTGGCAGAATGAATTTGGAAGTCATGTGTCTGACTGCACGAGCAGGTTTTGTTTGTTCCGGTCTGAAACCAAGGACCTCTTGTTCAGGGATGATACAAAATGTTTGGTCAGAATTGAGGATGATGTCACACCTGAACAATACTTGGGAGAGGAGTATGTCAAGGCTGTTGGCAACCTGAGAAAATGCTCAACCTCACGTGAGTACGAGGAAAATAGCATGAGGAACTTGCAAACAAAATGCAGTGGGGAGTTCTGCGGTGGTGAGTACAAAGGAGAGGTAGACTGTGATTCTCAGGATATGGCCACAGGGGCAAGATGAATTAGTGAGAGATCAACCTAACCTAAGCCCTGCGTGTATGACAGGCCAGCCTGCATGGCTAGCCTGAAGAGAGCAAGGGGGCACAGGCTCAGAGGGTGAAGGTAGTGAACTTGCTGGACATGCAGAGTTCCACCTTATTTCTAAGAAAATGAAGGGTTTGCATGCACATAACCATTGCTGTGAGGTAAACTTTTTATTAGTTACCTTCTGGAGAATCCAGTATGATAGCCACTGGGAAAATGTAGCTACTTAAAGTTGAAAAATTTTTATTTCCTTAGTCCCACCCAGCCACATGTTAAGTTCTCAAGAGCCACATGCAGCTCCATATTGGTGAGCAAAAGGGTATCATTGGAGGAAGTTCTTTCAGACAGTGTTGCACTAATTGCCAAGGATACCACTTGTCTAGAATACCAGGTCCTAGGAACTGAAATAGAGTACAGCCTTGCAGTGTAACTATGCTGGGAACAGTGGATTCACTACAAGGCCATTTGGAAGATGTGGGGGAGTAACATGTTTGGGCAGTTATTTGTCAACTGTAGTGAACAGATGAGGGAGTCTGAGTTCTAATAAAACATGCTTATTCCTGGGCTCTGGAGACACTGAGTCAGCAAGTCTGTGACAGCTCAGGGCGATTACTGTACTTTAAAAGTTGACCCATGAATTCTGATGTAAGCAATGTGCTTGTTTAGGGCCATTGCTGCAAAAACCCAAGTTAATACTGACCCAAGCTGTATCTTCAGCAAGAGAAGAGCGCCTGGCTGTACTGTTCTCTGCCCCGTCCCTCATCTCCAGCACAAAACCTGACATGTGCTTCTTGCTATGTTAGTTCCTCACCTGCCTAAAGAGGTCTGGCAGGACAGTCTTTCTGGGCAGTTTCCAGCCATCCAAATTCAGGTGTATGAGCTGCACCCATGAGAAACAAAGTAGCAGAATGCTGAAGGGCAGTGAAATTAGGTTTCACCCTTACAATCTCGGAATGGGGTCTTCCCAGGAGAGGCACAGAGCTGTATAGGCAAGTGGACATGAGCCCTGAGAAAATGTCCCAGTCCTTGCATCAGAAGTGCAGGGCAACCAGTCTAAATGCCTTGGTACTACAGTTCATAAATAAATGTAAATACATTTTCATTGTCCTAATTCTCTGCTCCACAGGACTCCTGGAAGCCTGCACTTTCCACAAACTTTAAAATCCAAGAGGCTGCCACTGCAAGGGAGATGGGGGCCCGGGTGACCTGCAGGCTTCTCCCAGCCTCACTGCCCCGAGGAGTTTGTGCCAACTCTGTCTGTCTTCAACCTCCGTGTTGGCACATGCAGAGGATACGAAATAAAAATTATTGTTGAATTTTTTATTTCAAAAACTGCCTTGTTTTCTAAGCATTTCTTTACTCTGATTAAATACATGTGTAACAGAGGCCCTCCTTCTGAGCTCAAGATTCAGTGTTTGTCTGCAGCTTTGTGGGGCGCCACAGCAGAACACCCTGAGTTCAGCCCAAGGAGCAACATTTTGTAAGTCTGTGCAGTGATAATAGAATCAAATGCACATGATCACGCATGCGTGTGCATGGGTGCATGCATGGGTGTGTGCATGCATGTGTTTGTTGTCAGGGAAGAGGCAAGATGGAAGATGGCAAGTGTTATGAAGATCAAGTATCCAGTGAGTACAGAAAAAGACCATAGAAGACATATATTTATTTTGATAATTTTGATACTTTTAATAAAGGTCATCTAGCATAGCCAAGGTCCTGATTCTAACCAGTCAGGAAAAGTGAAAGTGAAATATCTTTTGCTAAAAATCATCCCTGGGCCTGATGTCACTGTAATTTCTGCCCTGTCTCCTAGCTTTCTCAGCCCAGCTTCCTGTAAGATTCCTTTGCTTTGCCATGTTGTTTATTATAATCATCTGAACACAGAGACCCAGTCTTCTGTTCTGCTCACTTCTCTGACATTACCCTGGCAAGTCACTACCACCTGCCACCTGCTCAAACAGCTTCTTTCACTCTTGAGCCTGTTCTTCATGCTGCTGCACCTTCTTCTTCCTTAGAATTCCTTTCCTCAGCTGATACAGCAGCTGTCCGCCTTGGTTCCTACCTCTTTGTTCATTTGTGGCCTTTACTGTGGGCTCATCCTACCAGACTGGAAAATCTTAATGAAATCTTCCTGGAATTCTTCTCTGGGTCCAGCGCTCCTCTCATTTTCCAGGCCTTTCTTTAGGCAGGCTAATGGCTTCTGGGCATCCATGATCATGCCTGCCATTATTTCAGATCCTAGAATAACTCTATCTTGCCCATTGTTTGATAAGATGTCCCATGTTTCCTTTGGGATATGATCTCTTTACTGCTACAGGCCAACAAACTTAATTTTGATAAATACAGGAACTCTCATGCAACAAAGCTAGAACAATTAACACCAGCAACCATTCCTTTTATTTTTATTTTTGTTTTGTTCTTGTTTTTTTTGTCTTTTTGTGACAAGGATCTCGCTATGCAGTTCAGCCTGGCCTTCAGCTCACTTTATAGCCCAGGCTGGTCTCGAACTCACAATGATTCTCCTGCCTCAGCCACTTGAGTGCTGGGATTACAGATGTACACCACCACACCCAGCCCAACCGTTCTTTTTAAATTCATTACTAAAATAGGACACACAGATGTTACTGGGCAGAGATCTACACATAATCAAAAGCTAATGTACACCTATGATAAATAGAAGCATCCCCACTAAGGTTAGACACATGGAAAAAACTTTGATTACTACCAGTCTTATTTTACAGTGGTTGGCTAATCCAATTATACAATAAAACTAAATAGGACTGTACATATATATTTGCAATGCTGGGGATTGAACCCAGGGCCTTATTCATGCTAGGCAAGTATTCTATCACCAAGCTACATCCCCAGCCTAAATGTAATACTTAAATATTATGATGTGGTAATTGTACATTAAAAATATCCATAAGGACAATAAAATATTAAATGTAGTAAAATAAAATTCCGTAAAGTGGAAGGAAAAATATAATCTCCCTGATACAAATAATAGAATAATAACTTTTAAGAATAAATAAAATATATTATTTAGTAAATTGATAAATGCTACATCTAAAAACCATTCAAACCACAATTAGTAAAGTAAAAGATAATGTAAAAGATAGTGCCTTGGATAGAAAGACATGATCTTGTAAACATGCCCATTTTCTCTAACTTCATCAATATATTTTTTTAACTTGAGAAAATGATACTGACAATCAAAAAGTAAAGTTAGAAAAACTCTGAGGAAAGAGTAATGACAATAGGTGAGCTAGCTCTTCCAACTATGAAAGGTGTGGTGAGCTCTGAGCCAGGGCCTTGCAAGATACTTTTGGGGGATGTCGCCAAAAGCTCAGGCCACAAAAGCAAAAACAAATAAATGGTTCTACGTCAAACAAAAAGATCTTCTGCCCATCAAAGGAAACGAGAATAACGAAATGGCAGCCTGTGGATGGAAAAACTGTATTTTCAAATCATCTATCAGATAAGGGATGAAGGATAAAATTGATAAAAGACCCATACAACTCTTACAGAAAAACAAACAGCTTAAGTAAAAATAATGGCCAGGTGGCTTCAAATCGTTATTTATTCAATAAGGCCAAATTTCTAACAGGTATGTAAAATGTACACAGTATTGCTGGTCATCAGGGAAATGCAAATTTAATTCACTGTGACATACCACCTCATACCATTAGGATGACGACAGTATCATCAAAAAGATGACAAATGTTGGGAGGGCATGGAGAAAAGGGAACTCCGTACACTGCTGGTGGGAATGCAGATTGGTACACACAAAGTAGAATCGAAAGGTCATTTTCATTCTGGTGATATCTTCCTATTGGGCTCATAGCTTCAAATTAAGGTCTTTAATTATGTCACCCTCATCTTCCCAGTTACCCACAGGAACTGTGTAGGATGCAGCTGTGATTATTCTTCCACTTAACTCACCATAGCCATCTTTTTTTTTGGTCTTTTTGTGTCTCAGGCTGGCCTTGAGCTCATGTTGTAGCCTAGGCTGGTCTCAAACTCACAACAATCGTCCTGCCTCAGCCGCTCCAGCGCTGGGGTTACAGGCAAGGCCACCACACGCCGGCTGCGTCTGTTTGTATTCTGTATAGTGTACCTTCCAAACATCGCTTAAATTTGCGCCCTCCTTCCCACACTTACTTCTGTTTCTGTGTTACACTTCAAGCGTCTTCCCCACGAACTACAAAAGATCTCAGTTGGTCTCCCTGCCTGTAGTCTTTTCTCTCTTAAGTTATAGTTCTCCCTGGATTTGCCACTTACCTGTCACCCTCAATTGAGACTTACATTCTTAATAAACTCTAGGCCCCTCAGAAAAGCACACAAAATTCCTTCAAGTCTGATTCCTGCCAACTTTCCCAGCTTTATTTTTGCCACTGCTGCTTACATGACTGTTCTGATGAATTTTTATAGATTTTTAACCAATCATTCAAATCCCAAGGCTGAACTCACAGCCAGAGTTCTTCATATTTCCTCCATGGTCTGGTTTTCCAGCCTGTGCCTAAATCACACCTCAACCTTCCTTCACCTCTGTTTCACTTCCTACCGGATGAAATACATCTCGACCTACCCTGCCACATTAGCAAGGGACAGTCTCACTTACTTCTTCTCTCTGTGCATGATTCCTGTGTGCTGTGCACCTGTGCTGCAACGCGGTACCGCGAGTAATGAACTTCTCGTCTTTCAAGGACATTGACTTCACACGTTGTTATCCAGTCACACCCACAAATTAAACCATGTGTACCTTTTAAAACAGCGACACCTGCTTCATACAAAGACAGCAAAGGAACAGCCTCCAGGCTGGCAACTTCTCACCCGGCAGAAGTGTTTTAATTGGATTATAAGCTTTCGAATATTTTTCAGTTACCTGCCAAAATTTTAAAAACAGAAAATGTCCCATAAAAATTTTCCTTTATGGCTTCTCTTCAAACACGGTAGAACTGATCAACCAGGTACTACAATACACACGGCTGAATAGAATCTGCCTCCTTTTGGCAAGAATCACCTCTGAAGTTTTAAAATTTTTATTTATTCATTCATTTATTTGAGACAAGGTTTCACTATATAGTTCAGACTGGCCTTAAACTCACCTGTGCAGCACTGGCTGGCCTTGAACTCAGAGGGTGCTCCTGCCTCAGTCTCCCGAGCGCTGGGCTTAGAGGCATTGGCCACCATGCCAGGCTTCCGGCTGTTTCTTTTAAAGCAGTCATTCTGAGTTTTCAGCCCTAGGTGTACCGTTAGGAACAGTGAATTACCACGTTTCCTGCGCCTTACACTCATTTCTTGTGTATGGTGCATCCTTTTCCCTTTAACCGCCTATCCAGGCTAACTCGTCCTTCAGGAAGAACTCGGTTGATCTCCAGTAGCTTTTCATGATGGATTTGGCGTGCCTTGTGTACTCCCACCTCGCTGTCACATCCCTTGCCCTGCTGTATTCGGTTTCAATGTTTGTAGGGATGTGGGAGGTCCTCGCAATCTCATCTCACGTAAAGATCCACTGGAAATCCTTGGTGGAAATTCCGAGAGCCTCTTCCTTATTTCATTTCATCGTTCTCTCAACAGCCAAAGGCGGCAAACCGGGCGTGGTGCCACACGCCTTTAACCTCAGCACTCCGGGAGGCTGTGGCTGGAAGTTTGAGCCCAGCCTGGCTAATTTAGCGAAACTGCCTCAAAATAAAAGTATTTAAAAGTGTTGGGTATGTAGCTCCTAGGTTCAACCTCCAGGACCGCAAAAAGTAAAGACTGAAGGAGGCTAACAAACGACAGATATCAAAGAGTGTTTCTCGTCTAATAATTCTGCTTTTAGAGGTGCACGATGCGCCCGAGAACTACAACTCCCATCAGGTACTTGGAGACCCTCGCAGCTCCAAGGCGGGAACGCAATTTAGGGACTACCACTCCCATGATGCTCCGCTTCCCGCGCCTGCGCAGAACCCAAGGCCACGTCGCTTTTTCCGCCACCAGAGACCGCGCACCTCATCCATGGCTACCGTGGACTCCAGGCGTGTAGGGGATGGCGGCGCTGCCGGGGGCACCTTCCAGCCCTACCTGGACTCCTTGAGACAAGAGCTGCAGCAAAGGGACCCGACGCTGTTGTCCGTAGTGCTGGCGGTCGCCACGGTGCTGCTGACACTGGGTAAAGAAGCGATCGGTGGTTATGCGGCTGCGGGGCGGGCAGGATCCGGGCTTCGCGGGCGCGTTGAAAGGCCCCGGATGAACACCTGGGGGACGTCCGGATTGTGCGATTCACCCCTTCTACCCTCACGTTCTTGGTGAAGCGGCGCCGACGGCAGCGCTGCGTCCAAGCGGGCATTCTAGGCGACCCCGGTCCCAGGGACGCGGGGTTACCCTTCTTCCTCGGTGCCCGCCTTGCCTGAGCGCGCGGTCCCTCCCCTTCCACCCCTCTTACTGCCGAGACTCACACGGTCTGTACACCCACTTTTGAGTTTCCTGTGTTTGCGAAGTGGGCGCCGGGGACACACACAACTCGAGGTATCCACGTTCTGGGTATGAGGTACAGAACAGGGTAGGTGCAAGTTCACAGTTGATAGCGGCCGGCACTCCAGAGGGTTCCTAGCTACAACAGTAACGATTATAATGGTGGTAATTAAAAAGCAAATCAGATGAGTGCGGTGTTTTGTCCTTAGGTGGCTGTTAGCACCACTGATTATCAGCGCATAATTTTGCTGTCTTTGTTTTCTTTACTACAGTGTTGTGGAAGTTCATCTGGAGCAGAAAGAGCAGTCAAAGAGCCGTTCTTCTTGTGGGTCTTTGTGACTCCGGGAAAACACTGCTGTTCGTCAGGGTAAGTGCTTTGATTTATGGTACATCTCTTTTAACGGAAAAAATGGTGGCATCCCAGTATTCGTGTGATCAGATGTCTTATTTGGTAAAAGAAATTTATGCTGACAAATTTGGGAGTTAATTCTTGACTTTCCTGTGAGGACAAAAAGACTCCTGGAAAACCTATGAGCCCAGTTTTTTTCTTTTTGCCCTGCACTTAGTCTTTATCACAAAGGTTTTACGTGTTTTGTGGCTAAGGGTTGCAAAACAGTTGGAGACGTAGAAGCCAGAGACATACATACAGTTTATAATTTGGGGGTAAGAAACCCTTTGGAGAACTTACCAAGACTTTTTGTTTGGAAATATTTTAAGATTTTGCAGTCCTTCAGATTTTGGAATATTTCCATAGATTTTTTTTTTTTTCTAGTTTAGCATCCCTAATCCAAAATCTCAAATGCACCAAAATATGAAACTTTAAAAAACAATATGTATTACTTTTCATGGTAAAATGTGTTACAAATTCTGTATAGCCTTTTTAGAATGACTTTTGTAAGAGTAGCCAAACTGTGATTGCAGTTGGACCATGATTTGACAAAACCAGTTACATCCCAGTTTGTGAGATTCTTTCCCGGTAAATTTGTTGTTGTTAAGTCTGGTAAGTGGCGTGAATGTTGGTTGGTACTTTTATTTGTGTTCAGTGGTAAGGTGAAAATGACAAAATGAAGATGGACATCAAACTTTACCCATTTAGCAACTTCTTCGCGGAATCAGATAATACGAGGACACTTTTTAGTTTCTTACACTACAGGCACAATAAGCTTTTAAGTTTAACCTGCATTACTAACCTTTCTTCATCACTTTTAAAAATTGAAACGATCAAAAAAACAATAAATGAAAGCCTGAGTCCGCTTTTGCTGACTGTGCAGTGACAATCCCCTCATGGTGCCCACAAGTCCGCTGTTCAGGTTTAGGCCAGTTAGGCTCCTTTTCACTCCTGTTTATTTCTCATGTATTCAGTATTTTGGAGCATTTACTTTTGAGTATGTGTTTTACTATGGAGAAAAGAAGAGGTTTGCTGGGTTTTAATCTCCTTTGGAGTAGAGATACTATTTTTCCACACACAAAAGAAATATAATCTTGAGTAATTTTTCATGGTTAAGAATGTTTACAGAAGTCAGTAAATGTAGCCACTAACCATGGTTTGAAAAGAATATTGTTTTTCTTTTCTCTGAGGAGCGATGAATGAAATTTGTAGTTAATCATATTCTTCTACAGGCTGAAAACACCCAACATGATCCTTTCCCCTGTTACAAGCAGCATTCATTTATTTGACCTTCTACTTGGGAGAATTAGAACATTACTACTCAAATTAGGTTTTCTCTGACTGTAATATGCTTATTTTAACCTCTGCCATCTTATTTTTCTACAGCTGTTAACAGGCCGTTACAGAGACACGCAGACATCTATTACTGACAGCTCTGCTGTGTACAGAGTCAACAATAACAGGGTAAGATGTACCTGGAGGGTTGGAGTCTGATGCTCCCGCTTAAGGCAGCATATCAAGAGAGGACGTTCCTAGAATGAATTACTGAGGTTTTAGGCAGCATTAGTAGCTTTATCTTGGTGAACATACTCTATGACAAATTTTAGTCTTGACAACACATGCAGCAGATTTAATTATGTGTACTTCTTTGTTATAATTTATATACAATAGCATTTCATCACATTTTATTCTGATATTTTGTCTTTTCAACTTTACTATTCTTCAGAATCAGCATTAAGCCTCTATATTCTTTTATGTTTTAAATAGGCAATATATGTGTATAGGACAAAAATTTTGTGAAGAGTAGTTTTTTTTTTCTTGTGTCTATCATTCAGATTTTCCTCAGCAGCATTAACTGTTAATTCTTTTATTGCTGGGTGTGGTAGTGCATGCCTGTAATCCCAGTACTTGGGAGGTTGAGGCAGGAGGATCGTTGCAAGTTTGAGACCAGTCTGGGCTACAAAGTGAGCTCAAGGCCAACCTGAACTACATAGTGAGACCCTGTCTCAAAAGGACCAAAACAAACAGTTAATTTATTTATTTTATTTATTTATTTATTTACTTTTTATTTTAAAAGTAAAAGAACAAAAACACTAACAAACATACACACAGTAGCACAAGAACAGTACAAAAACCGAACTACAGGTGAGGTGGTGGGGGATCAACAATGGTTGTTGTATTACACGTTGGTAGCTTCAGAGTGTATACTCAGGACAATACAAACAGGCATACAAGATTGATCAAACAACTAATCACCGATTGTTTCCCACATCAATATGACATGAGACAACAGTGCAACCATGTCAGCTATGCTGCACATACATACATACCTACACAGCTATCCCCCTCTTCCTCCTCTCCTTCCCTTCATCCCGATTGCTCTCTACCCTTGAGCAGTCTCCCTTCATACCTCCTGATCTATATTCTCACCTCCAGGTTCCTACACTAATGATACTATATGCTGTTTGCACATGCACATCTGGTTTACCTCACTTATGAGTATGATCTCAAATTGTGACCATTTGCCTATAAAAGCCCCTAGATTGTCTTTCTTTACAGCTGAATAATATTCCATTGTGTAAAAATGCCACAGTTGTTTAATCCAGTCCTCTGTGGATGGACATTTGGGTTGTTTCCACGATTTAGCTATTACAAATTATGCTGCTATAAACATGGGTGCACATATATCACAGTGATATGCTGTTTTCAGATCTTCTGGGAAAAGACCCAGAAGGGGGGGATAGCTGGGTTGAGTGGGACCTCTAGACCTAGTTTGCTGAGGAATCTCCAAACCGATCTCCACAGTGGTTTCACCAGTCTGCATTCCCACCAGCAGTGCAGCAGAGTTCCTGTTTCTCCACAGCCTCACCAGCATTTGTTATTGGACGATTTCTTGATGCAGTTAATTTTTTGTTAGTATAATTTTCCAGATGTTCTGTGCATGTACATATATATCATATCCTTTAATTTTTCTTTTTTTAAAGACACTGTTTTGCCTTTTTTTTTTTTCATCTAATAGTGTGGCTGCTACAGCCTGGCTTTTTTTATCTCCTGTATTTGAATCCAGTACTGCCTGGTTGATACGTGAACTGTGTAGTATTCCATTAGGTGGCTGTACCATGGAATTAAATTTTTCTTTAATTAGAGAACTACTAATATTTAATCTTGTTTGTATTACTTTTACAGTGTTTTAGTTGGTGATGCAGAGTATATATTAATACATTTCAAAAATACTCAAAGTATTGTGAGAAAACCTTGTAATGTATCTCTATAGCGCTAGAGTGTAGGCACTAACCACCAAATGCTGTATGCATTTTGGTGAGTAACTGAGTAAGGGCTGGGTGGCTGATGGGAGGGGTGAAAGGGTAGATGAAAGCATGAATGAATGGTAATCTGTCCCCTTTTTTCTTGTGCTTTCCCCTTTCTCGTGCCTCCAGAGTTAATCACAAGCAAAGATAAAGGAACGTCCACTTAGATGTCTTAGGGACTTCTTTTTAGTTTTTGTTTTCAGTGATGGTACTTTTTTCCTGGCCCAGACTTTTTAAAATTTCCTGGGATTTGGACTTTGAAACTTTACATTTGGGAGAGCGTTAATTTTTGGGAGTCTCTGTAGCATATTTTTTAACTTGGGTATTCCAGGGTATACCTTAGACCTGTATCTTATAGTACAATAGACATTGGTCATGTGTGACTGCTGAACACCTGAAATATGACATGTCCAACTAGGGGGCTGCTGTAAGTGTAAAGTACCTGCCAGATTTTGAAGATACGATATAAAAAAAGGACATAAAATATTATTAATGTCTTTTTTTACATGTTAGTAATATTTTGGATATACTGGGTTAAGTAACTTGTTAAAATTCACTTAATTTTTAAAAATATGTTCACTAGGGAGTTAATATTATATGGGCTTGTGTGATGTTTTTGTTGAATAGACAGAACTTTGCTTCCTTCTTTCACTACTCTCTCACCCTTACTTATGTATCTTCTAATTAATGCTAATACTTCAGGGTACAGTGCTGCCTTTGAAATTGAGCAGGAAGTCCCAACTTGGAGTCTCAAGACTCTTACCAGTACTTTTCTAAAAAGGCTAGTAGGTATTTATATTTGTCTGTAAAGAACTGCCTGTGGTGTCTGAAAGATCATAATCCAGTTACGTTTATATCAGATGTGTACGTGATACTGATTTCCTCCTGCTGAACCATGGTCATGGTTGGCTATAAGGTAATCCTGAAATGAGAAGTGACCGATGGGTCTAACACATGTACCAGAGTCACAGCTGAGTCTTCATTTAGTGCAGCCACACATGCACTGATGATAAAGGTGAGAATAAAGGGCTAGCTAATCAGACCTGAAAGGATCCATAATGGATCCCCTCCATAGATGATCAAGAATTGGCACTGCCAGGCATGGTGGTGCATACCTGTAATCCCAGCTACTTGAAAGACCAAGGCAGGCTCATGATTTCAAGGCCAGCCCAGGTAACTCAGACCGTGTCTCAAAAGAAAAAGGTCTGGAAATGTAGCTCAGAGCAACCCTGGGTTTAATCAGGGGAAAACACACACACACACGACACAAAATATTGACAGATTTGGAACAAATGGTGTGTCTGGCAGACACATTTAAAAATTAAGGATAACAATGATGAAAGGGTGCTTTGTTAGCAGAGTAGAGGATCCCGATAATGACAACATGTGCTAGCAACTATTAAGTTCTTATTTCAGTTTGTTTAATATTTATCATCATCTTTACATGTTTTTGCTTTTACTCATCCTGGTATACAGCTTCCAAGCCTCACAGGGACCACTTTTCCCTGCCTTCCCCAGAGACAAGTTTCTCAGTACCCTAAGAACATGTAATAAAGTTGTAAATTTATAAGCAATTTTACAGTGGATTCATGTTAGGTCAGGAACCATGTCTTTGCTCACCCTGGAGCTTCCAGTGGTGTTTTGTCATCCCTTATAGTGCTAGAAATTAAACCCAGAGCCTCATGCATGTTCAATAAGTACTTTGCCAACTCAGCTACATCCCCAACTTTTGACCAGTGTTTTACTAGAAAATGCTCCATCAATGTTTAGTTTATTAATTACAGTATTTTGATTCATTCATTAGACACCAGAATCTCTAATCTGACACTAAAGGTTTGCATTGTAAACATGGAACTGGACTAAAATACTAATTAATTATTTTTGCTGCCATCCTCAGGGCAATAGTTTGACCTTGATTGACCTTCCTGGGCATGAAAGCTTGAGGCTGCAATTCTTAGAGCGGTTTAAGTCTTCAGCCAGGTGAGTGGCAAGGCAGTGAAATGAGCTTGCTGAGGTCTGTATGTACTGTGTTGAGCTCTCACATAATGGGGGATTCTGGCGTCAGCAGGCTGTTACCCCGCAGAATGAACATGGACCTGAAGTCAGCCATTTCTGGGCTGCAGGCCCGTCTTTGCTAGGGTTGTGTGAGGTAATGCCTAGGAATCTTTTTAGACTGTTGAAGAAGAGTTGCTTATTATTATAAATTTCACGTTTACCGTAGAAATGAACTTAATGATATGTAGGGTTATTAAAATCTGAGAAAAGAATTTTAAGGCTTCTGTGGATCCCAGAAGCAACAAACAATATATTTAAGTCTTAAATTACCTAAAACGGATACTTCAAGAAAGACCGAGTAATATTTTCATATTTTAGCATCTGCCATTGTATTATTGACTCTTTCCTAAAATTCCTGTGCTGCAGCTTGAAATGCTTTCTTCAGCTTGGGTGGGTATTGAGGAGGGAAATTTGTATACCATATCAGTTACTTGAAGACACATTTTAACATCTCTGAGCTGTAATGCATCTTAAGGTTGATGATGGGATAGTTTAATTAACAATATTTTCCCTCTCTTGGCAGTGCCTAAAATAATAGTTTTATTTTAAATTGATATGTGCAGATTTAGATTTTCATTTTTATATTGCTTCCTTCCCCACAAGGTGGTGACAAGCAGTTTGTCACAGATAAAAATTTGACTATTTAGACAACTGAGATGAACGTAGGACTGGTACATTTTGCCATACATGGATGTTAATTTCCCCATTACAGTTTTTTTACTTTGCTGTTGTCAATTCTAAATATTTTGTGATTCGGATTTTAATTACTCTTTGAAGTGTTTTGGGGGGAAATAGAACATTGGAAATGTGAAGCTGAGTTCAGAGATGTCCTAGTCACAATAAATGCATGCTGAGAAGACACTGCCTACATTGGTATGTGACTTCTTTTTATAATTTGTGGTTTAATCAAGTTTCTTTAATCTTTGTAGTGTCCCTTTGCTGGTTTGGAAATGTTATTTCTGTCCTTTTCATGATTCTCCCCTACTCCTCTTACACACTGCACATCAGTATAAATTAAATAATAGCTTCCTTTTTTTGAACCTTGCAACACTCTTTATGCTACTTTTTAACCCCCAATAATTGTGAGTTTTTCTCTTATGTGTTTGCTTGGACTTATCAGCATATGTATGATTTCTTTGCTCTTTTTTGAAATTCTTTCATTCTACTCCTTCCTTCCTGGTTATTTTTCTCTTAGTATATCTTTTAGAAATATTTCAGAGAGGGTGACAGGTAGTATATTTTCTTACCCTTTTTTTCATTTGAAACTGTCTTTGATGTATTTGGCTCTCATTTTTGAATGATGGTTTAGCTCAGTATAAAGTCTGGGGTGGCAGTTGTGTCTGTGGTCACATGGAAGGCAGACTCCCCACTTTGTGCATCTGCTGTTACAGAGGAGCCTGCTATTGCCAGTCTAATTGTCATTTATTTATTTATTACCAGTCTAGTTGTCATAGATAATCTCTGGTTCTACCCAATGGCCAGGTGAGGACTCAGCTTTGTGATGTATGGAATTCAAGTGTGCTGTCCAGGGCCAAAAATTCCTATCTTCCTTCAATTCTGGGAAGTTCTCGCCATTATCTCTTTAGATGATGATGTTTCTAAGAGACAATACTATTTTCCCATTCTAAGTTTCCAAATCTTAGAAATCTGTGGACTTTGTTGAACTTGATCATCTCTGTCCTTGTCTCTTCTGTACCATGTTTTCCAGATCGTATTAGCTGAGCATAACCTTCGCTTAACATTTTTACTGAATTATTAACTTATTCTTCTAATTCAGTTGCCTTCTGTGATTGCTCTTTCTTCCATTTAGGCTCCAGTAGTCTTCATAAGACAGAGGCATAAACTAAACAGGCCAGTGTGTCACAGCACGTGGCTGTCTGATGTGGCTGCCCCCTTTCCCCGTCTGCCACGTACCTGCTCATCTTGATTTCTCCAAGGTGTGCTTCACATACCGTTTTCTAGAGTCTGCCCCAATTTTTTGTCTAGCTGAAATCAACTTTATGGCTAAGTCTTCTTTGACGTGGTATCACTTAAATGACCCTCCTCTTTGTTTCTGTTACTGTGTGGGCATAGTTGTCTCCTGGCTGTTATCATATAGTTTCTATGATTTGTGTCCTTAAGGGCAGATTTCATTCATTGATGTCTTTTCAGCCTCAGTTGTTGATTCATAGTAGTACTTGAACATTCTTTGTTAAAAGCAGGTTTGTGTGGTGTGAATACATGTACCAAACCCTGGGTTTGTGTTTGTTGTGTACAATTCACCAGGATTGAACTTTAAGAGATTAAGGCTAGTCTTTCAAGGTAATGACTCAAGGTCACATGTTCACATGCCTGTTTTTTTCTCTCCCTCCAGGGCTTTTGTGTTTGTTGTGGACAGTGCCTCGTTCCAGCGAGAGGTGAAAGACGTGGCTGAATTTCTGTACCAAGTCCTGCTAGACAGTATGGGTCTGAAGAACACACCATCATTCTTAATAGCCTGCAATAAGCAAGGTGCTGTCATGTTTCTGGCAGTAATGATTGAGTTTTAGGGAATTTCTACTAAGAATTAGTTCAGTACCTGCACTTGCCGTTATTGAGGATAGACACAGTTGGAATGAACTGTAATTTAAAGGGTTTTCTGAAAATCTATTTCTGTTCCTACCTTTTCGCTAGTCTAAGGATTCACAAGAGGGACTATTGATACAGTACTTTTTATTTATTTTTATTTGCGTTTTGTCTTTTTGAGACAGGGTCTTGTTATGCAGTTCAGGCTGCCCTTGAGCTCACTTTGTAGCCCAGGCTGGTCTCGAACTCACAAGGATCCTGCCTCAGCCTCCTGAGTGCTGGGGTTACAGGCGTGCACCACCACGCCCGGTGTTGTTATTTTTTTTTAAGTTCATAAATTATTTTACTTTTCAAAATTAAATTTGCCAGAGTGGACAGTTTGTTTCTCTTTAACCTGATAACTACTGAGAAGTTTCAAAAGTCGTATCTGATTAAAATGGGTGTCAGTTCTATTACCAGTAAGCTACATAGGCTAGGCGGTCTCCTCAGGTCGCTTTCATATCTAAACTTCTGATTCTCTTTAGAGCCCAGAGCATTTCTCACAGTTGATCAGGTAATAGTTACATCTACAATCAGGGATGCACTTAGTATCATTACCTGCCTTGTGTTTCTCTTATTTAATATGAGAAAGGGAATAATGTTTATTTGGCCTGGGCTTTTTGCCAAGCTAGGCTTATTTCGTACCAATAGTATACTTGATCATAACATAACCTCTTAGTTATCAGCTGGAAGCATGCTGAGGTTACTTTTAAAGGATAGACAGGGTTTCATCTATTGGAGAGAAAGTTATTACGTTCACAGTGCTGATAAGCTTTCTTTACTGGATATGTGTATATTTTTGAACGGAAAGGTATGTAAAGCATGGAAAACCTGTTTAGGGATATGAGCATAAGTCTATAAGCATTAAATTTAATATAGAAGGAAATAGGGATAGAAGCTCCTTTAGAAAAGGAATGGGAAGAAACTGGTTTAAATAGTAATTTTTTTTTTTTTTCTTAGTACCAGGAATCAAACTCGGGACCTTGTGCTTGCCAAGCAGGCACTGTGCTGCTGAGCTAAATAGTAAACTATAGGAATTTTCTTTCTGTGCAAGAAGTCTTGGGATAAGATTTACTTTGGCTTAAGTGAAAACAACATTTTTATTTCTTTATAGATATTGCAATGGCAAAATCAGCAAAATTAATTCAGCAACAGCTTGAGAAAGAACTGTAAGTGTGAATGGAGACTCTGGATAAATATGTTTTAATGTCAGACTCAGGAGTATATATTTATATTCCTTTTGTTGTACGTGGTTATCACAATTATATTCTGAAAATTAGTGTGAAATATACTTACTAAATAATTAAAAGAATTAGTGGAATTATAAAAAGCATTAATGGGATATTCATAGATATTTTAAAATTTCATGCAAAGCTTTGTTGAAACCATTTTCTCAATTTATTTTACCACTTTCACAGTTGAAAGGTTTTAGAAACTAAGTTGAAAACAGTGTTATTTCAATGAATACAACTGTGCATCACTTTGTAATCATGAAAAAGTGTTTAACAATGCACAGAAAAATAATTAAAACTAAACACTGGAGAATCAAGAAAAAAGAAAAGAATTTGAAAGCCATTAGATATTATTGTTGTTAGAATAAGAAAAGAACACTTGGGAAGAATATAACAGTCTATGATACTCTTTCATAGATTGTTGTATTATTTTAAAGCTATTTGATAGTATTATTTATCCTGCTTCATTCTTTAAAAAATTAAAAATAAATTGAACTGTAAGCTTTTGAATTTTAAGGCATCCAGCGTGTCCATTATGCCAGTTTGATAGCCAAAAGTTTGACTTTAGACAGAAGAAATCATCAGCATTATAGTAAGTTATCTTTGCTTACTACTTTTGTGTAAGAGCTTTTTTCCCCTAAAGACAAGGATCTGATGGAGAAGATACTGTACACATTTTCCACAACCATGAATTAGTTAACTCCTTTACTCCTTTAACAGACACCTGACGGTGCATCTAATGCATGCCGGGCCCTGCTCTCCGTGGTGGTTATGTTGCAGTTCTGTGCTTGGTGCAGAGTCTGGTAGGATCTAGTTGACTTCAGCCAGAGCAAACTGCTGCCTAGGCTGCAAGCTGAGGAGTTTGACATTTTTAAGGACAGGTTAAAAAAAGCAGCAGCAAAAATATGCGAGGGACCAAATGTGGCCCAGAAAGCTCAAGTTCCTGCATTCCTGGTTCTTTATAGAACAGTTCCCAGGGTTCCTGTTCCTTTTGATACTGTCTGTTACCTTCTCCTAATGCTCCCTCTTGAGACCATGTGCACTGCTTACCATTAGGCTGACAACACAGGAAAGCTTAATTTTGTAAGAAAGCGGGTGGTAGTATATATTCTCTGTGCCTTGGGTACAGAAGGGCTCAGCAAGCATGCTGCATATGCACTTTTAGTAAGGCCAGCAGGGGGCAGCAGACAGCATAAATTGGGAAAGTTGCTGTGGTTGAAGAGATTGGAGAATAGTAATTTTGCACCAAATTAGGTAAGAGTCTGCAATTTGTGAATTTATAGGCGTCATATCCAAATGAACTAAAGATAAAAATAAATGTACTGACCATCCACATTTTCAGAAGTTTAAGTTTTTAGAACACAACAGTGTATTTTAAAATGCCATCACTTGGGGCCCTGGGCTTAGTGGAACCCGTGTCCACTGCTGCCCTGTTGTCCTCTGGCAGAGTAAAGTCAGACCCACATCTGGTTATGTACATGGTTATTCAGCAGCCTTAACCGCAGAACGGGCAGTTTAAACTTTTGGTTCTTGACTTGTTTTCCTTTTGTCCCACAGCAACACCTTGCGAGTTACCCGCTCTGCCGCGCCCAGCACACTGGACAGCTGCAGTAGTGTCCCTGCTCACCTCGGAAAGAAAGGCAAAGAGTTTGAGTTCTCACAGCTGCCCCTCAAGGTGGAGTTCCTCGAGTGCAGTGCCAAGGGTGGGAGAGGGGATGTGGGTTCTGCGGACATCCAGGACTTGGAGAAGTGGCTGGCTAAAATTGCCTGAGGGGCAGCTCCAGAGCACTGGCCCTGGTGTGTGTGACGGTGACCGGCAGTACTGGAAAAAGAGCTGTGGTAGCCTGGAGTTGATAAAGGGTACAAAATGTAGTTAGGAACATTCCCTTGTTCTAGAAACAAATCACTGTTAACACAGGCTTGGAGGGGTTTTTTTCAAGTTCCTTTCTGTTATTGCTCCCTTTCAAACAAGTCACTTTGACTCTCCTCTTGCCTAAAGGAAGTGTCCCTTTAGGATGTGCTTGATTTAAGGTCAGAGTCTCTGTGACATACTGAGCAGATGCCACATAGAGGACGCTGTTAACGATGTGTGTTTGTCTGAAAAGTTGTCTGTCATCCTTGGCTTCTGTGCTTTGGTCTCCTTCCTGGAAATAAACCATCTGTTTATGAAGTGAGTTGATTTCCACTTGTCCCTGCCACGCCTGGGCAGTACACTGTCTGGTCAGTGAATTCTCCCATTTATGGGTAGAGTGAGTGAGTTTTCCCAGGTGTGAAAAGCAGGATAAAAGAACAAGACAGAGTTGCCAGTGGGCTCTTAGTCCGCTCCCTGGTGCTGTCTCTGGGTGACAGAACTATAAAGGCTGAGTCCCCAAAGCCCTTCCTGTGTTCCAGGAGTTTGCTGGGGTGTGGGAGCACTAGCCACCCTTCTGCCTCTGCAGTTGGGCTCTTGGCTTTCCATTTGTTGCCCAATCAGTTCCTACTTTGTACCCTTAACTAGAATGCCATGGAACAAAAAATGTAAGGTGTTTTTGTAGACTTGGGGGATGTGTATTTGTGCTGTTTTTCTTCTTTTGGTACTAGGAATTGAACTCAGGACCTTGTGCTTGCCTGTCAGGCACTTGTGCCACTGAGTGACATCCCTGGCCCTATTAGTGCTTTTAAAGAAATTTGCCTTTTCAAAGTAATGTTCTGTCTTAAATATTTGGCTTTTTTATTGTTTTTGTAAGTGGTTTAATACATTTCTTGATAAATAAAGTGGGCTTTTGGTTTTTGAGACAGGATCTTGCCGTGTAGCCCAGATTGGCCTTGGTATCCCCTCCCCTCAGCCTTTCAGCCTTCTGGGAATGTGGGTGGATGCACTCTCACTGGTGTGGCCCACCTCACCCCTTCAGCACTGGGGGAGACCTAGGCCAGCAGAGCATACAAAGGGCCTGGAGTAGGGGACAGACACGGTCCCCCAGGCAGCAGGGAGGTCTCCGCAGCGTGCGTTTGAAGAGTCATTTTGAATGACTCCTCCCCCGTGTGACTACATCACTTAGAAACAGCAGACAAGACAGGCTCTGTGCTGAGTTAGGACAGTTTATTGTGTGACCGACATGCTGAGTCTTTTCCACATTCTACACAGTTTAACGTAAAGTCAACATGGCTGACACGCCTTCTGAGCCCGTAAGAGATGGAAATGCCACCCTCTGTGCTCCTCATAGCCAGTCACTTTCAAGGGATAAGTGAGGGGAGAAGTGGACATACACCATGAGGTGTGGGCTGGCCTTCAGTGCTGAGGAGGCCTACTTCCTCACGGGACCCCCGACTGCCTGTAGCAAGGTGTTCCTGCTAAGATACCCTGCTGGGAGTATCAACCAAACAGGTTTGAAGCCCAGGAAGTTTGGATACAGACATCCCTACATTTTTGGAATCGTTGCAGTATCTGGCTTCAAACACATTCTAAGGATGTCGTGATCTGTGTGGGTGCCAGAGATAACCGAAGTAGACATGAGGACCAGCTCTCTTCGCAGTGGAGGAGCCCAAAGTGGACCTGTGTTCTCTCCTAGCTCACTCAAAACATGCTGGGTAGAAGCTTCAGAAGCTTCTGTCCTGACCAGATTAGAGATGGCCTCTCTCTGTCTCACACACAGACACACACACCCTTTCCAGAAGCTTCTGTCCTGACCAGATTAGAGATGGCCTCTCTCTCTGTCTCTCTCTCTCTCTCTGTCTCTCTCTCTCTCTCTCACACACACACACACACACACACACACACACCCTTTCCAGAAGCTTCTGTCCTGACCAGATTAGAGATGGCCTCACACACACACACACACACACACACACGTCCTTTCCAGAAGCTTCTGTCCTGACCAGATTAGAGATGGCCTCTCACACACACACCTCCTTTCTAGAAGCTTCTGTCCTGACCAGATTAGAAATGGCCTGACACTCACACACACACACACACACACACACACACACACACACACACACACACACGTCCTTTCCAGAAGCTTCTGTTCTGACCAGATTAGAGATGGCCTCTCACATACACACACCTCCTTTCCAGAAGCTTCTGTCCTGACCAGATTAGAGATGGCCTGACATACACACACAGTCCTTTCCACATCAGTATTTAGCCTCACTTGTACACAGGTCAGCAATGGGCAAAGAATGCCACCACCCTGCCTCTAATCAGTCCTGACTTGCCGGGTAAATGTAAGCAAGTTACTGTCTTGGTTCTCTCACCTGAGAGACCTGAAGGGTATGGGACCTGCATCTCACACTACTGTGGCAAGGGACGATGCCTCACATTCTCTGGGGAGAGGTAGTTTGGAAACTAGTGACCATACAACCCTGAGTGGCTGCTGCATGCCGACACACTCCTGCTGGGCTGCCTCTCACATTGCTGACTTCACAGGCTTCGGCCTCCTGGTCTCTTGACACCCTCACTTGCCTTCCATCTTGTGAAGGAACGAGGCTACTCTATCTGCACAATACCAAAGCCAGCAGTGCCAAACCCTTGTCAGAACTGGTCCTGGAGGACTGGCACTGGCTCGCTGTGGGTGACAGTCACTGCACCCCAGATGTGTCTGCACCTCCTTCTCTTTTTAGTCCTCGTTTCTGTCACTCCACACCTGAACTCCTCTGCCCACTGCTTCCCTCAGGAATGCTGCAGTGGTTAAGGATGGTGACAGGAAGAGGAAGGCCATGGTGACAGCATCGAGGCCTGGCCGAGGGAGAACTTGCCTGTGCCACCAGGCAGGCTTGATCTTGGGCCACACAGCTGTAGCTGTAACACACTGCATGCTGACGTCACACTTTTCATTTTGGCGTGTATCTCTATAAATGTGCTGTCTGCCTTTCCAACCTCCATCCATTGTAATGTGGAACAGGAGCTTTACTGACAGCTTTTGAGACTCCTAAAGGAAAAGAGGGCCAGGAGAAGAGGACCCTGCTTATTTGCCAGGTCAGGTCTAGTCTTTGGGGAGAGGAACTGAATGACAAATTGAGATCATGTCCAGAAAGAAATCCTCCACGCTCTTGCCTACTAACCCATGCGGAGACTCAGCAGAGGCAAGACGCCTGCTGAGGACATGGAGGCAGCTTCATGACCTCTCCAAGAGAAGCTGACCATTATCAAACCTTAACTAAGTCAAGGCTCTACCTGCAAATAAGTGGGCAGTGATGGTGCCTGCAAGGAGCCAATACGCTTCTGTGAAGGAGGTCTGCGTGGCTGCCCTGAGAGACCCCAGGAAGGGAAGGGCGGCAGTCAGACCAAAGAGAGAAAGGCCAGGGAATGACGGGGCTCCGGGGGTAGGAAGATGAGAGCAGGCAGTATGCTTACCTGAGGCTACAGGGCTTGGGAGGGTCTGTTGGGAGGGAAAGTATCGTGTGCAGGCTGGGAAGAGCAGGACTCACTAAGGCCACATCAAGCCACACAACGTCTAGCATCTCGTACTGCTCCTCTAGGCCACAATGGAAAAACAGACCATGGTGCCTTGGACTGTGTATACAGGAGAAGGGAACTGAGTTTCTACTTGGTTTTATAGGACTTAAGAAGAGCTATTCTCCAGTCTAAGAAAATTAAAATCTACCATACATTCATTCACTAAGACAGTGCAGATCCCTGTCCACGGGGCTGGTCTCAGAGGCTGTAAGTGATGGTCCTCATGGCCAGCCAGGCCAGACACTGTAATGTGGACTCCCATAAATTCTCACGAGGTAAGTAAACACTCTTCCAACAAGCACCACTTGGGGGTGTGCTCACGTGGGGGCGCTGGCCCACACAGGCATGCACACCTGTGAGTATAAGAACACAGAGAGGTGGTGGGGAGACTCCTGCGGGCTATTTTTGCCTGTAGTTTAGCACACCTATGCATTACTTTATTGATGGCAAGACAATCACAAATTATTTGACAATATTGAGTATTTCTTATTTCAACACATCGCAGTACTTGTGAATTTCCAAAACTGTTTTCACAATGCAAGTTCCAACTTGAGAGCAGGAAAGACAAGAATACACATTGCGCACATGTATCTCTGTGTGAAGATGTGTTTGTGAAAGTGTATACACAAGTCTATCTCTATGTATAATTATGTACACACATATAAAAACTAAACACATGACATTTAAATTACGCTTGTACATTGGTTCTTGCCTTCCAGAGGAGGTGCCAGGTGGATTCCTGCTTCCTCTCTTCACATGAAGACAAATTCCTCTCTAGAGATCAGCCCTGACAATCTCCCAGGCTGAAGGCATGTGGCAAGCCTACTGCACAAACTTTAGCTCTGCCACTTAATGGCTGCCATTTTAGATTATTTTCTGAGAAGCTCTAAAATCCACTCTAACAATCCTGTTGGGAGTTTTGCCTTGTGGAGGAGCTCATCCTACCACACCCCAGAAGCTACTGTAGCTCTTCTATGACGTGACCTTGGCAGCCTGAAGGAAGAACCAAGGCCAGCAGGGCAGGAGGGGGTATGATTTTGGTCAGTCCCAGCCCCCTGCAGACTGTGTTCAAGCCTGCAGTAGAGAATCTGGGTCAATTTGCAATGTTGGCCAAGTTGTGTTATGCAGAAGAGAAGGTTCTCTTCAGGAGTTTGATAGGTTCTCAAGATTAAACCATTCTCAGAAGTCAGTGGGGCAAGGTAGCTCTCTACGGGGAGAGCCCAGTGCTCTGCAGCCTTCTGAAACCCACTTTAGCTCCACTTGCAGGTGCCCACCATGCTGCCACAATATCTACAAAGGTCCACGCACAATGATTTCCACCGTACCATGCCAATGGCAGAAACATAACGAGAACCAGGTGTGCTCTTTTCCCCGAACACTACTCAGTATTAGCAACGGAGGATCTGAGAACGTGCGTCTTTTGAGGTGGCAGCTCTGCAGACAATCCTCCCATCTCCAGCCACAGAGGGACCGATAGTGTGTGGTATGGGCTCCAGCATCCCTGACATGCCAGGTGGAAGACTTCAGGGTGACATGCTGCCCCGCGCCACCCACTG
This sequence comes from Dinomys branickii, assembly GCA_004027595.1. Lineage (NCBI taxonomy): Eukaryota > Metazoa > Chordata > Mammalia > Rodentia > Dinomyidae > Dinomys > Dinomys branickii. The sequence continues at coordinate 127,558 of PVLD010001529.1, forward strand.
AATCTCTAAGTCAAACCAGCCGAGCATGCTGACCACTGGGCAGTTCGTTAGAACACCTTGTAAGAACATGTGGTACTGCAGTCTATGAGCCACACATCACCACAGACTGCAGTTGCCAACAGCACCCCATCCTTCCTATGACCCTGTTCTGCTGCTCAGTGGGCAGGCACCGAGAACACAGGGTGCCTGGGCCTTCCACTCCCTTCCAGGCTTTTAGAGTGGAAAAGGAGAGGCAGAAGCAGCTCCCCAGGAGCCTGCTGTAGGCACTTACTGTCTGCAAGGCCTTGTTTCAGCTCAGGGCCCTGCTAATGCCAATGTCCCGTACTGCCTGTGGAAGGCCCGGGCAGTGCTACCTCTCCAGGGGCTGTTTTGTTCAACCAGTATTTGATTTAATCATTCATGGGCCTGGTGGTGGGGCCTGGTTGGTCTGGGCCGGATGGCCTGGCCTGCAGCCTAATTATGCTGCTCAGGTAATTGCTTTAATTTATTGGGCTGGGACGGGAGGAAGGCAGAGGCGATGAACAGTTCACAGAGAATAGGAAGGAGGGGTGTGTGGAAAAGGTTCTCTGTAAGTTTACAAATATACAAAAACAAAAAGCACATCTTTCAAATAAAAATGACTACATTTGTATCTGGCAAAAAGTTGTATACACATGATTTAAATTTTTTTTTAAAATTTTAACAGTTTTTGGCAATCTTAATAAAGTACAATATATTACAACCAAACCAAAAAATAGTTGTTTAAGTAACAGCTGTTAGGAGTGATGTGATCCCTGATGCCCAGCCTCCCTCCCTACCCCACCCTACTCTGAGAGACAGAGAGAAAAGAAAAATCCTCCCATCTTGGTAAACTTGTTTCCCACCCCCGTTAGGAAGCTAACCAATAGGAAGCAACACAACAAGCGAGTAGTGTGCAGGAAGCCGTGGGTCCTGCTCTGCATTAGCAGGAGCAGCCGCCCTCGCTGGCTGGGGGCTCCTGGGGTTTGTCCAGCTTGATGTCGATCACTGCGGGAGGTTGGGCTAAGGAAGATGACTCTCAGGCTGCTGTGTGCCTCATGCCCTGCCCCGTGACCCCTTAACTGCTGCTCTGTCCCCCTGCAAACATTCAGGGACTCGGCTCTCTGCAGGCTGGTGAAGGAAGGATGTGGTCACCAGCTCCCACTCTCCTTCCCCAATATACCCAACATCACCCCACCCTGTCCACTCCATGCGAAGCTCATCCTGGGCTGTGGCGTGGCATCACCATCAACACTTGGCCAGGGAGCCCCCAGCTTGGAAGCCTTCCCCGATGGCCAGTGCTCACAGGCCAGAGCACAGCCACAGCCTCACCTCTACTGGCCCAAGGTCCACTGGACAGGAAATACCCAGCAGGTTGGGCATGGGTGCTCCCGTCTCAAGAACGGGGAAGCGAGCCTTGCCCTGGTTGGGGGCAGGAACATCAAACCCTCACACTTTTGTCAGAGAGCCAGACTACGCCACCTCCTCACCAGGCTGAAAGCCCAGACTGAGACTTATTCTTGCACTGCACCACCTTCTAATTGCACTTGAGGACCAAACTCTGGAGTACTGCACAAAATCATTTTCTGCGCTGGGTTTTGGTGCTGAGGTAGGATCTGCATTGGATGGGGTGGTAGGGCGGGGTGGTGGGACAAGCCCTGCTATAGGACTTGATGTTGACATCTCAGGGATAGTTTGGTGTCTCCTATTTGAGGATACAGGAGAGATTACTTTGGCTTAAGGTACCATGAAAAGACATATATCTCCTGAAATGTACATTGTCCCCTCTTGCTTGGCTGTTAAGAAGCTTAGAACCAGTATTTTAGCCACCTCTAAAAGCCACTCAGAAGGCTATGTATATTGGGTATGGCTCTTCTTGCTTTTCTTCTTCTTGTGTGTGACTTCATCTTGTGTGCATGTATGTATGTGTGCATACATACACACGTACTTCGTACACCATGCTGGAGCATGCATGAGTAAGCAGGTAACAACTGCCTTCCTTCCCACCCCCCACTATAGCCCAGCTTGGTCTTCTCTCCAGTCAAAGGGTTGTACTTCTCTACTCCTTATGTGTTTTGTAAGCAGAATGCCAAGTTGCCCTGTGGCTGTTCTCTGCCAGCTGTGGGTCAGTGGGCCCCAAAGCCCCAGGAGACTCCATCCCTGACTGTACTTCCAGCCTGGGCACAGGCCTCTCTGGAGCCTCCTGGCCTTCTCTAGGTGCCCCCTCTCAGCCAACCCATCCCTCTTGACACAGTGGCTTCCAAAAACCAGCTCTGGTGGCACAGTGCCATAACCTAGCACAGATACGCCACATCCACAGATTTCCCACCCTGGCACTTAAGCCTTTACAAAAGTTGGTGGATTATGGCTCATGAAATTGAGCTACAGCAAGTGGGTCTTCCCCTTTGCAAACCCACTGTCCGCTTTCCTTTGTTCCTTTGCAGATGCCGTCCCCCTACCTCCGCCGTAGCTCCACTTAAAAAACTTGGCCTTAGCCTTTGGTCAGCGCTTACATGAGTCAGGCCCTGCTGTGCTGGCACTGCGCTAAGCCCTGTAGATGTGTCACTGCACTTCAACAGACCTTGTGGTGTGGTGAGTAAAACTTGATTGGTCCAGCAAGGAGGCCAAGAAGACCGGATACAAACACAAAGCTATCTCAGCCCAGAGCTATTACACTGGGGCTGGGGATCAGACCTACACCTTGAACCCTTGACATGGTAAGCACTCACATATGCTAATGACATGCTCTGCCACTGAGCTATAGTCCCAGCCTGGAGTTATGCTCTTAAATGAGAGGGCCATGCTACATCCCTCAGCACTACTGACATTTTGTGGGAGCTAATTCTTTGTTGTGAGGGCTGTCCTCTGCAGACAGACTATTAAGTAGCATCTGGTATCTATCCACTAGATTCTATAGCGTTTGTTCCCTTCCCCCAAACTTTGGACAATAAAAAATGTCTGCAGAGGTTGCCCAGCATCCTCTGTGGGGCAGGGGGTACTATCAGTTGTGTTGAGAACCACTGGTCTAGCTTAAAATCTGGGCACCATTATAGCACTGCATTTTGCCCAATATGGAAATTACCTGACTGTCATTAAGAATATATCATAGCATGCATAACCTGATCCAGAATACTCCTATATACTGTACAATACTTTGAGACCACATCAAAAAAATCTCCTAGGGAACTTTTTAAAAATACATTTTCCTAGGTCCTGCCTTAGTAGATTTGGGGATGGACCTAGGATGTGTATTTTTAAAAAGTTCTTTCTTTACAGAGGCTTAATACACAGGTTCCTGGGAAACAATTCTGTAGACACTTCTAGAATAGTACAGTCCAAAAGAACTTTCTGCAGTGATGAAAATATTTTATATCTGCACTGTCCAATATGGTAGCTGTCAGCAACATGGGCACAGAGTACTTGAAATCTGGCTACTGCAGGTGGAGAACTGAATTTTTAATTGAATCCAGTTTTACCTGATTTAAAACACCGGCTATAGTCTTGGAATGCAGAAGTTCAGAACACTTGCCAGGAGCTTTCATACATACTCTATCATGTAGCGTCCCCTTGTAATGCCACAAACCACTGACTGACAGTGTTCAAGCGTGATGGGAAAGAACAAGGACAAACAAGTGCACTCAGTCTAAAACCCCCCAGGCCCTGAGAAGCTTGCTACGTGTCTTTCTTTGGGGCAGAGCAAAGGGAGTCAGCCCTGTCTCTCTGGGTCACAGACAACACTCAAGGCCTATGCTTCTTCCTCTTGGCTCCTTAAACAGTGCATGGCCCAGACGGGCGGCTGTGATCTTGCCCAAATGGCTGGGCATACGAGCAGCTCAGTGCTGCTGTCAGCACAATCCTCTCTGTCTGGAACATCACAGCACCCCAGTGCACTGGCAGAGTTCAATGGCTGCAGAACACAGATATTTGCCTTTGGTTTCAGTTCTGTCAGCTAAACGAGCTGGGAGGCCTTGGGCATGCTCTTCCCTGTGTGGGGCATCACTGTCCTTTCTCCTTAGGGCCGTTTCATACATACCCACACCACTGCACTCCTTTGCGTACGCCAGCCTTACTCAGACAGGGCCCAGGGCTCATGCCACAGAGACATACTGCTTGGGCAGAAATCAGGAGAGGGGCCTTGTACGTGCACATCCAGCAAGGGGCTTGTGGCTCTACCGTTCTGTGGCCCCTCAGTGCCCTCCCCCACCCCATCATACCGAGAGAGCAGACAAATAGGCAGGGGGCTGCTGGACAGGAAGGCTGGCTGCTGGCCCTGGGAAGGCCTTGTCTTGGGTGTGAAGATGAGGTACAACAGCCCCTCTCATGCGCCTGGAGCCAGAAGACAGAAACTCCAGGCTCACACACTGCTTGGCCCTTAGCAGAGCGAATAAGCTCAAGTGCAAATATCGCATACATCACAAGATACTGTGTGGCGGGTCCTGATGAACACAAGTCCAGACTTAACTCCAAAGTACTGTGCATGCCTTCAGAACATCTGGCCTGAACCGTCCATAAACAGCACTGGCCCACTGTTGCGGTAAACCACAGTGGCTGCTACCTCTACCTGGTCCCTTGAGGGGTCTGCTCAAGGCTGGTCCAGCCCCTGTACTGGAGGCCTAGACAGTGGGCTTCTGGAGAGAATGAGGGGAAGCTGGGTCTCCACATGGGGGTCCCGTAGCTGGGAAAGGGACACAGATGACCTCATCCTTGTAGTCTATTTGCTGTGTGCCCTCTATACCTTTTCTCCCAAGGGGCCCACAGGTCACCCACAGCTGGCTGACATGCTAGACACACTACGATGAAGATGTGCGAGGTGTCACCCTGGACCCAGAGCCCATCTGACCAGACCATGGCCCAGCACGGGGCATGGGCCTCTGGGAGAATGGGAATGAAATGTGGGCCACACCTCTGCAGGGGGCAGGATGAGATCGGGCTGCACGAAACTCCTCTCCCTCTGGCAGGTGTGCAGGGAACACTCACACCCTTACCCCCTCCCTTGGTCCTGCTCTAACTGTGGCCCTGTGGGCTGCCTTCTGTATGTTCCTGACACCTCAGAGGAGGTGGGACAGGTGACACCATGGGAGCTCGCCCCTTCCACAGTGAGCTTCGAGGGGCCCCACACAGCTGCCACGCCTGTTCTTCACCTGTAACTGGAGTCTCATGACTGAGCAACCAGGGCACAGTCCTCTCATCGATCCCCTCAGCTGTGACTCCTATGGGGACACACCAACCACTGCTTGACCTCTGGGAACCGTTGGAGAGCCTGCTCTTTGGAACTTGAGTATGCTCTGAGGCTCCCAGCATCCCAACCCTGACCCCCACTGTGGCACAGGCTACATCACGCAGAGGGGTGGGACAAGCGAGGCCAGGACTCATTTCCTTTTGGCTTCCGATTTTTTTTTTTTTTTTTTGTCTTTTTGAGACTGAGTCTCGCTATGCAGTTCAGGTTGGCCTTGAGCTCACTTTGTAGCCCAGGCTGGTCTCGAACTCGCAACAAACAATCCTCCTGCCTCAGCCTCCTGAGTGCTGGGATTACAGGCATGCACCACCACGCCCTGGTTTGGCTTCTGATATTAAGCCACCTGTTCCAACCCTTATCAGCCTGACACTGCCCTCTGACTCCTCAGGCTGTTCTCTGATTTGCTGTGGGTGTCGCACTGTGGGTGTCACCCTCAGAGACCTGAGATAATGAGTAGACGATGCTGGCAAGCGGCTCTGTAGGGAACTAGCCCATTCTGCAAGTGCAGATGGGGCCTGAGTGCTCAGTCTTGGGGGCCTTGCTCAAGCAGGGAGTCTAGTAGGAGCAAGCGGAGCGGTTCCCCACCTGTCCTCTCGGATGCCCTTTGAGGAACAGCTTCCCCACACGGAACTAGGCCGGGTGAAGAAGCAAGCCCAAGTACCATCCTAGCTCAGCTGACCTGCTGTGGGGCAGCACCCCTGAGCCTCAATCTCAGTACCCAAGTGTAGGCTCAGCTTTGGGTTCCACAGAGCAGCGAGGAGACAGGGCTGCTCGGGGCTGGACACAGGAGGCAGGCGCGCATGGAAGGGGCAGTAATTCACGGAGGCACCTTGAACAGATCGAGACATGGTGCAGTCACAGCCACGGTGCACGGAAGCCTTCCCTGGAGCGCAGAGTCTGCCTGTCCTCATGGACACTTCAGACTGTTCACCAGAGAGGCGGAGCTGTTCTCTGCCCTCCCTGCCTGACACCACCTGCCACACCCCGTCATCCCTCAGTGCTGAGGAAGAGGCACAATGGCTAGAGCGGGGCGGGCCTGCACGAGGGCCCGCTGTGCCACTGAGTGTCAGTGAATGGCTTCTCTGGCACATTTCTCACTCATGTGACAGAGGAAAAGGATACTCCCTTCTTTGCTTTTCTCCTGGACATTCTCCATGCCGGGCAGAGCTGATGCCACGCGTCTGAAGAGCTGCCAACATGGGGAGATGCAGGGTGAGCCCAACCCCTGGTACGCCCTCCACCCTGCCCTGTCTCCCCCCTCTCAGCTCCCCTCTCTGCTCAGCCACTGACGGCGACCTCAGGGCAGGGTTGCTCCTAAACTCTCTGCCACCCACCCCAGCCCGCGCCTCTCACAGAGCAGGGCTCAGTGTGTGGCAGGGGAGAACAGAGCCACTGCTCCTCACCTAAGCAGGCTGCACACAGGGTCACCAGCAGTGAGCTTGGGTCACGGCAGAGACTGCAAGGAACCTATTCTGGTGCAAAGGATGACCCAAGCCCTGTGTCCAGGCTCTTAGGTGGGCTTCTGCCGCTGCCCTCATGGGGACTGAGTGTACGAAGCCAACCTGGACCTGCCTTTGGAACACACAACTGTCTTCACAGAGTGCTATGGTCTGCAGGCACCCAGGCAGGGAACAATGGGAGCCAAGACCACAGTCAAATGAGAGGTGTGGGGGTGCGGACCTGACACTGTGGGTCTGTGTGGATGTGCGGGTGACGCGTACACTGTGTGTGCATGCTGTCTGTAGGGGTATATGTAGAACGTGTGTGTGTGCTGTAAGTGGTCTGTGTGCGTAGAGGAGCAGAGGGGGGACTGTGTGAAGTATGGGTGTGAGCAGTGGTGCTTCCTGTGGGTCTGAGTATTGTGGGGAAAGTGTGTCTGGGGCATGAGGATGGGTGGGCAGGCTCTCCACACATCTGTGCCTGTGAACGTGGACTTGTGGCCTGAGGGTGGGCTGTGGGGAGGCGCCGGGCAGCACAGGTGCTGACAGAGACAAAGCTTGGGAGGTGATGAGCACAAGGCACCAGAGACCCCAAACTTCTATGGCTGAACATCTGCATTTTCCCAAAATCCATCCATTGAAACCTATGAGATAGCCTTTTGGGTGAGGCTGTCAGGAGATGGCTGGTCCATGGAGCAGGGCACTGGTGAATGGGATTAACGTCCCTAGAGGAGTCTGAGGGAGCCTGTCTGTCCCTTCCCCGTGACCGTAGCAGGCACCATCTACTGGGAGTCACGCTCCCACAGACACTGCCTCCACAGTGACCTGGAACTTCCCAGCCCCGAGAACTATGAGAACTACATTTCTGTTCTTTATAAGTCACACTGTCTACAGTGACTTATTACAGCTGCTCAAACAGCCAAGTAGATGAGGACTGCCCCGCTCTCCACAAATATCAGCTGCAGGAACTCAGGGGGCTCTGGGCTTAGACCCCCTGCATTAGCTCCTGAGGACAGCGGGAGTCTGACTCACGGCCTTACTCCAGCGCCCGGCCTTCCCTGAGCACCAGCTGGGTGATAAGGCTGAAGGCAGCCAGGGCCAGGCAAGGAAGCTGTGAGAGAGCCCAGCAGAGGCTAGGACCTGGGAGGCAGGCTGCAGGGGTGTGGGCGTGGAGGGCCTGGGCCTCTTCCTCCCCAGCCTGCCCAGGCAGCCCCACTCGGCCTCTCTGCCTGCCGTCATAGCAGTCAGGGCCTTTGCTGCTGGCCACACCACCAGTCAGCATGACCCTCTTGGAGTCAGGTGTGCGTCTCTGCAAGCGGGATCACTTTTGGTATGCAGGGTCTGAGCTGTACAGAGACTCCAAACCCAGGAGGTCAGAAGTGACCACGTTCACCTTCCGCTAAAGCCACTGCTTGGGCTGCAGAGCTTTCTGGGATTAAGTCAGGGGGCTCCGCATATGTACAGTGGGCAGATGCTCTCTGCTCTGTGGGGCCCACCTCTCTGTGCCCTACTTTTCCTCAGGGACCCTGATGAGCAGCAGCCCAGCCTCCCTACATGCCTCCAGGAGACACCATGGCAGCCCGTGACTCACGCCTGACCCCCATGAAAGCTGGCAGGGGTAGATGGAGCTGTGTGGAGAGCACTTAAACAGGGCAGAGGAGGCCGAGTCCCATAAGATCTGCGGTCTCCTTCATGTCACAGTGCTCTCCGACTCTGTCCCTTCCCACCCCCCTGCCACCCCTCCTTTTCCACTGCACAGCACCGTCCACCTGGGGGGGCCATCACGGTATCCAGATGTTGCAGGCAGTGCTGGTGCTGGGGGCAGAGGGCACCACAGCAGGTCATGCTCCTCAAGCGGTCCCCTGCGCACGCACAGCACCCTGCCGCCGGGCCCTGCTCCCAGTGCTGCCCCCACCCAGAACGCCTCCTTTCGTGGCCCCCACCCAAGTCCTCCTTACTCTCAAAGCTGGGCCACTTTCACCCCTGTGGCAGTCTGCTGAATCTCAGGGTTTCCTTTTAACGTGCGAAACTGATTACATGCGATTCTGAAGGAAACCGCTTGGTGCCTAATTTAACTTCCAAATACTTATCTTGCAAATGTGACCAAGTGACACTTGGCTTTCCTTAGGACCACATGAAACAGCAGGAACCAGCACCAGGTCTAGTACCCAGTGTGATACCAAAGCAGTGATACATGTGAAGTTTGACCTGCAATGGTAAGAAGCAGCAGGAAAACACCTGTGATTTCTGCCAGCCAGAAAGCCACGGCACTGACGTGCTCAGCTGTCACTGAAGAGGATGCTGCACAGGAGTTACAAGCCAGTGACAGGAAAAGCGGGATTTTCTCTAGCCCAAGTCACTCTCCTGCTGAATCCCGTCCTTGGGCTACTTGGGCTGTGTGGCTCTGGGGTAAGCATGAGCTCAGAGGCTCAGCCCTAAGCTCCCCGCTCTCCCTCCTGTGAATTCAGCTCCACCACGGGGGCTCTCTGCTCCAAGCCTGAGTTGCCCTCCACAGTCCTAAGCACTGTTCAAGTCTAAGGCATGAGCCCAGGATGTTGATGTGACTAAGCTTCTTCACCTCTTATCCGAAGTAAGGCAAGATGCTAGCAACCATGGCTTCCTTCAGACACCTGGGAGTCAGTGCTGGACACTTACATAGCAGGGGCCAAGACCTGTCACTGCTGGGGTGGCCAGTGACTAACACTGTCCTGACGGCCCCACCTTTCATATGCTTTACAGCTCTGGACATTCGCTCCTTTCCACTGGGCAGGTTTATGGGTTCGCTGGTTGGCTGTCCCAACACAGCCCAGGGCGAGCAGGTCCTAACCCAAGGCCAACAGCACCCAGAGGCCGCTCGTGGGCCTCCACGGCCCAGGCATACAGGGCCAGCACCAGGCGTGCCCTCACCTGCTTCACATTGTAACCGGTCTTCGCGCTGGTCTCAATGAACATGACGCTCAGTTCTTTGGCACGCTGCTCCCCCTCCTCAATGGTTATCTGCCTGGAGAAGAGGGGAAAGGAAGTCAGTTCTGCGGAGGAGCAGCCCCTGGCAGAAGTGGAGGGAATACTGTAAGATGAGGAAGGACTGCCCAGCAGGACAGAGGGAGCAAGCCTTGAACACAGGCTCAGACCCCAGAATTCCCTTCCAGGGGTCCACCAGTCTCCCCCCAGGGGGAACTGGCAGCAGGCACCTACACCCAACCTTCCCCCACTCCCTCCGCAGTGGCTTCTGTGCTGAGAAGCAGGCCTGGGGCAGGGCTAGGCCACACCTGCTTCACCACACAGGAACAGCCTGTTATGGTACACAGCTTCCTGCCACACTCCCTCTCAGGGTGGCACCATGAGTCCTCTTTGTTCAATGGAAACACCACAGTTAAAAGGAGTCCCCCAGGCTGGGCATGGGGGCACACACCTCTAACCCCAGCACTCCAGGAAGCTGAGGCAGGAGCATCACAAATTTAAACCCAGCCTGGGCAATTTAATGATTTAGCAAGACCTTGTGTCAAAATAAATCATCTAAAAAGGGTCAGGAATGCAATTGAATGCAGTTAGATTAAATTCCAACTAAAAAAAAAAGGCAATGCCTCCAAGGTCATAATGCTACTTAGCAAAAGAACTGGGATCAGAGCCTATTCTTTCCTTACCTCAAGGGTGAGGTTCTCACAAAGCAGACCCTAACTAATTGTGGGATGCCTGTGTGCTTTGTTTATCTGCCCATGTTAGAGGTCCAGGAGAAAAGCAGACAAACAGTGTAAAGACTCCTGGGTTGGCTGTGTGTGGGAGGGATGCTTTGGAGAGGGATCTTCCAAGGGAGTGTCATGCCCAGCAACAAGCCAGGCTATGTAGGCTGGGCACGGGGCTGTGTCCTACAGATGTTCCACAGGTTCACACCTGACACCAGGGTTCACACGCACCACAGCTAGGTCCTCTTTGTTCATTGGAAACACCACAGTTAAAAGGACTCCCCCAAGCCAGGCATGGTGGCATGCACCTGAGGGAGCAGCCTCACTTCTGACCAGAGCAGGCATTTCAGGGGGCCAGGGGCAGGAGCTCTTACGGCCAGAGTTTCTGCTTTCAGGTCTGTGCCGTGGTCACTGTGGAGCTAAGACCAGCACTGCTGGGCTGGGTTAGGCTCACAGGGCTCTGTGCAGACTGATCAGGGCTCTGCTCCTGGGCAGTGCATCATGGGGGTGTCAGAGATGAGACACCCACAGGTGCAAGGGGGTCCCACCTGGTGTTCTCACAGCACCTGTGGGTGGTGACAGGCCAATAGTGCAGACTTGCTGCCTATGCATCTATAACTGCTGGCCAGGGGCAGTTACAGAGAAGAGGGAGGGGGACAGCTAGGCCTCGCAGCCCTGTGCCTCTGTGCCCCAGCACCTACCTTTTGTCTGCCAGGTCCGTCTTGTTGCCCACCAGCATGATGATGACATCACTGCCCCTCTCTGTCCTGACATCATCAATCCACTTAGAGGTCTGCTGGAAGGAATTGAGATCTGGAGGCAGAAAGTAAGGATTGACTGCGAGTGAGGGCTGGCCTCAGAGGGGGACCAGGAGCAGCAGGGGCGAGAGAGCCTGTACTGACTCCTGGGAGAGGGCAGCACTGCCCACGCAGAGCAGGCCTGCTGGGGCCTCAGAGGGAGTGGGGCTGCCCCACAGCCCCGAGAGCCCTCACACTGCCCAGCCACCCTCTGCCGGAGGAGGCACTCCACCTGGAAGGTTCCTGGGTCACGATTTCTACTGGAATAGTGGTTTCAGGGGCTGGCAGCCAGACCTGGCTGTGGAAGCTCAGAGCAGAGTGAAAAGTGAGTCACCTGACTTGGCTGAGCTTGGAAACAGGGAACAAAGCAGGGGACACAGCAGCCCCTAGGGAAGCAGGAGCTCTACAGCGCAGCCTCCCCACAGTGGGAGGTTAGGGGAACAGCTGCCCTGCAGGGAGGCTGGTGAGGAGCTGGGAGGCCAGCTACACATCACAGCTGCTTCTGTCCTGGGAGTAGCACCTAAACACACACACACCCCCGCTGGGAGTAGCACCTAAACGCACACACACAGACACACACACACACACACAGACACACACACAGACACACACACACACACAGACACACACACACACACAGACACACACACACAGACACACACAGACACACACACACACCCACCCACCCACCCGGGACAGGGCAGTGGCAGTGAAGCTGGAGCCAAGCCAGCTTCAGCAGCTCAGCATCCTGGCCCCACATGTCTGGGGTACATGTGCGCGTGTGCACAGATAACCGCCTGGCTGGGCACAGTGCCCCCGGCCCCACCTGTCTGGGGCACACATGTGTGCACACACAGACGCCCGCCTTGTTGGCATAGTGGCCCAGGGTCGACATCAACCTTCTTCTGGCATAGACCCACGTCACTCACTCGTGATGTCGTATACCACCACCGCCACCGTGGAGTCCCGGATGTAGCTGGGGATCAGGCTGCGGAACCTTTCCTGGCCAGCTGTGTCCCACAGCTGCAGTCGAACCTGCAGGGCCAGGGAAGAGGGGGTCAGTGAGCTCCCCCTGGTGGAGAGGGCTGGGGGAACAGCTCTATGATACTGGCACCACAAGCTCCAGCCCGGAGGCTTGGCCTAGATTTTCTGGGCTGTCCAGCTAAGGATCCCAAGAAATAAGCCCAATGGAGCCCCCTCACATTCGCTATTGTAAAAGTAGGTGCTCACCGTACGGTCCTCCAAGTACATCGTTTTTGACAAGAAGTCAATCCCAATGGTTGCCTGTTAGAGAAAAACACAAAAAGGTCAAAACTCGAAAGTTTTGCAAAGCAAGAGGGCTGTATCTCAGCAGTCCTAGGCAGTGGCATAAACCAGCAAGAGGGGACACCCATGCCAAGTTTGGTGCAGGCTGTGCACCCAGTGTTCCTCTCAGAGGACGGGAACTTGACCTAACCAAGGATGAGGGCATGTGTTAGGGAGGGATACGCTTTAGAGTGGGAGAGAGATGGCAAGGGTGACGGCCCGGGGTGCAGAGATGAGGACCCACCCGGAGTCTCCCGGAGCTCCCAAACCCTCTCCTCGGAGTCCTAGGACACAGATACAGGCTCACCACTGCCCCAGGAAGGATCCTGTCACTGTAGGGCGACACAGAGCAGATGGCAGCCTCTGATGACAGCAGGGCAGACCGTGCCAAATAACGTCTTGCCGGACACCCCACTGGCTCTCTTCCCCCTAAGCCACACTGGGAGCTGTCACCAGCATCCCTGAGCCACACCTGTGCCTCTTCTGTCCTGGCACCTGGGAGAGGCAGCCAGCCTTCCAACCAGACAGCTGGGACCCACCACTCACTCCCTGTGTGGCCTTGGCCGGGCCACCCAACCTTGACGGGGCTCATGCAGTGCCACGAGTAGGAGCGAAAACTGTCAGTGTGAAACAGAGACATCACTGCTGTACAACTGACGACAAAAAAGACTCAGCCTCAGCCCGGCTGTCTAGGGCAGCGATTAGCTACTGTGTGCCTCGCACATGCTTAGAATCCTTGGAAGCCACTCAAAACCATGTTCCTGCGAAGAATTTAAGGATCTGGGGAAACAGTCATTGAGTGAAAAAATATATATAAGACATCCTGTGTGCTGTGACCTCAGATTGATTAACTGAAGTAGATATGAGTATTTTTCATATTTTCGCCAATACTAAACTATTAGGATACACTCTGCACCAGTGTCTGAATGGTGACATTATTGGTAATTTTTTGTTGCCTTCATTATACATTTTCCTATTTTCTGCCATGAACACACAGTTCTAATATTAGAAAGAAACGTCTTTTAAACAAAAATACAGTTTAAATAAAGCTTCAAAGAGTAGAAAACTGCGAAATGAATTCTAACTACAAAAAATAAAACCAAGGGAAGCCTATGGAAATAGGAAAGCTCAGGTCTCCAGGGACCCAGGTGGAATGTACAAGTGTGCACCGTGCGTGGCACGCAGGCCTGCACACTGACAACATCACATGCTCAACTCATGTTCAGTGAAACACGGAGCATCCTCCGTCCTCCTGGAATTCTGTTTTAATACAAGGTTATGGAGAGTTATTTTACACGCTGGAATACAAAAGCCTAGAATATGGGCACTGAACATACACCTCTGACACAACCCAAGCCAACCCACTTTGGAGATGAAAAAACAGACCTGGGAAGTTGAAAGGACATGCTTAGTGTGACCCTGTCAATCTGTGACAGAGCTGGCCGGTCAGTGCTAAAAGTCGGGCAGCACTTGGGCTCTTTGTATCCTGGCTGTGCAGTGTCCTGCCTGGCAGAGTCACCAGGGAACAGGTCTAGAACTTGGTGCTATGCTCGTGTTGTGCATGTGGACACAGCCTCACTTCTAAGTAGTCACACACTTTCTTTCACTAGTGGATCTTGACTGGCGGTGTTGTCTTTTCACATCCCTAAGGAGACGTGCACAGCAGTGAGAAATGTCTCAATTCATCAATGGCGAATCCGTGGACTCACTCTTGAACCAAGACCACATTCATAGGCTCAGGACTAGAGGCAGAGACTGCCAGACGTCCTCAATATAAAATTTCAGATGTGTAAAGGAGTTCATGGTTGTGACAGCCTCTGTTTGCCAGTTGCCTCTGCTGCTGGGTGGCTAAGTTCCGGTCAAAGGATACGCACATCTCCTGGGATGGGTCCTCTGGGGTGAACATGCCCACGGCTGCTTCCTTTGGATGCATCCTCTGGACGAGGGCGACAGAGGAGTAATGACAGACTGACAGAGCCTGGTTCCTCCATCCTTAAATGCTACCTCAGAAGTGTCAGGCTGCTTACACCCAGATGATGTGTGACAGACTCCACTCTCTGTTTAAGTCACTGTCATTTTGGGTTTCTGTTAACACAGCCTATTTATACTCTAACTAATAACAGAGACCCATGGAGAATCCTGTTCCTCAAAGGTCAGCATGTGGGTGGTGATAGAATGCCTACATAACGGTAACCATGGCAACCGTTTTACTTCGGCCTCCATGGGGTCAGAGAAGCCACCAGATGACAAGAAATTATGCCAGTGGATCAAAGCCCAGCAAAGCTCAGTCCAGCTGCCTCTATCTACTTCGCACCCATGTATCACACCTCTATTACATCTTATTATATAGGCGGACCAAAGAGGTGGCAACAGGGAAACCTAGTTAAAAGAGCCCAGCTTCTGATTTCTCCAGCTTCCTCTTACCTTTTCGTCCACTTCCAAGCTGCTCCATTAGGGAAACCTCTGCTCAGATCTGTTCTGGCCCCTTCCCTGCCCATCAAGGCCATGGAGCCACTTGTCTTCCCACAGCTGGGTAGACTGGTACCAAAGTATAGGCACTGTCTGCGTACCACAGAGCATCAGCTCTGCTTGACACATTATTCAATTTTGCTGTCAATAAACAACGAGCAGCTTGTATTAAACTATGAAACTTCTAACTTATGAAGACCACTGTAACAATTTGCGAGCACTGAAGCGTGATCCAAAGCAGGTAGACAATGGAGGAGTTGCTACCTTTGAAGGAAGAGAAGCACACTGCTCCTACGTATGAGCAGTTCTTCCCCTGAAGGACCTACCCAGTCCTAACAAGTTAAATGTGCACTCGGCAGACATCTCGCAGAAGGGCTGGCTTGGGAAGGAGGGACCCTGTCTCTAGAATGTTACACCTGAGGGCTGAGGGAAGAACTGAATGTGATCCATTTTCACAAAGGCTCAGTGTGATACAGTATGCAGTCCTAAAAAGGACTAGCTGTTTATAATTAATTGCCTATTAAAATAAAACAACACTCTTCAGAAGAAGGCAACAGAATCTGAAAGTCTCTGCAACTTACTATTCACAATGACCACTGAGATATGTGAAGAAATCTGAGCCATAATCAAGAAAAAAAAGACTCAAGAGAAATAGACCCCTAGATGACCCAAATGTGGGATTAGCAGAGACAGACTTTGGAGTAACTCTTATACACGTGTTTAAGAATCAAATAAAAAGTAGATATGAAGGTGACATGTGACAACTCTAAAATGAACAAGAGAGAAGCAGGGACAGCCAGAAACAAGAAATTACTTACTTGGTTTGTATCCTAAATATCTCCTTCCACCTGGCCCCTTCCTTCCTCACCATCACTGCTCAGACTTGAACCTCTTTTCCAGAATGATTTCAACAGCTTCCTCACTGGCCTCTCTATCCTCAGGCTCTTCTTTGTGACTATTTGTTCCTTCAGCAGCCAGGTTATTTTTCTGAAATATATATCTGACTACTCCTTACTGCCCCTCAGAAATAATGTAAATATTTCAGGCTGGGTTACTAAGCTATGCAGGGCTTACCCCTTTGTTCTAGAACCTCATTTATCCTTGGCCAGCTTGACTTTATACTTTAGAAAGAATACTCCAGTTTGAACTCCCAAATCACGAGGTATGCCTTTTCTAATGTTGTTCCCTCCCCTAGAATGCTTTTCCACATGGTTAACATTTATTTGGAATCTGAGTCTCAGCTCCTCTACAAGTCACATTCTCAACCCTCAGATCATTCCCAGGGTCCCTTATCCAACACCTCTTCTCCTAAATTGGAAAGTTCTCACACTGGCCAATCTCAGCCACTGGTCTGTGACCAAGTGATTCTCAACCTGAAGCCTGTGGATCATGCGCACCAAGCTGTCACTGCACTTGCCCAGAGATCACTCTGTCTGGATCCCTGGTGTTAGAATATGGTGGTCATTAGCTAAAACAGCTCAGCAGAGCCCACTTAAGAGGTAGTTTACTTGTCTTTCAGCAGAAAAAAAAAGTAAGCCAGCTCTCTAACAAAAGAATACAAGCAAGAACTTTTAATAAACAGGGCTTGGCTGAGTCTTGATTAGAACATTTCTAGCCCCTAGGCATCATCTGTTTTCCCAGACACGAGACACAAGCAGCTGGAACCACTCTTCTGCCGGCTGAAGCCTCTCTCTCCAGAAAGGTTAGCTCTACAGTGCAAAGGTGGTCTCCCTCAAGCTCCTTCGTGGCAGATGGGATCAGTGATGGAGAGTCACTAGCTCTCAAATGCCTCCCGTGTGCTAGAGTAAGCCCTGGCTCCTGCTGATGAGAATCTTACTTCCAGCCTGTGGAAAACTAAGACACAGAACCGTGGTCACCGGAAGATGGAGAGGCCAGTGTTGCTAGAGGCCCGCCAGGGTCCAGCAGAGGGAGACACTGTTCTTGACTGACTTCCTGAAGAATGACAGGGTAAACACATGTCTATAAATGCAGACTACCCCTGTGAAAGGTGAGGATGCGCAAGCAGTGTGACCATCTCGGAGGGGAATGGAAACTCTGACTTCTGTGATGGCAGAGCCTCTCTTGCAGATTACTATTACAGACTCTAAACAAAATGTAACAAACAACTCTCTGAGTGCACTGGAAAATGCCTCCTGTGACACTCAGATGAAGGGGCCAGAACAAGGCGAAGCTCCTCTTTGTATGGCTTCTCACTTGAGGGCAGACTCCTGGACAGGTAATGGGCAGCTAAACGTTGGGAAACCCAGCCTTACTGGCTGAGGAGTCAGAAGACAAATTACAAAACTACCACAGCTGCCAGAGTAAAGGAAATCCTGGAGGTGAAAAAGCTCCAGAGAAAGGATCCCAAGGTCTACATATAAACGTTGCCCATTTTTTTTTTTTTGACTGCCCCAAGCAACCCTAAGTAACTTACCTAAGACAAAGCAAAATAAAACAGAAACAAACAAAAGACATTTTACTAGAGCTTTCAGTTGCTCCTTATCACGGGGGAGAAAACTGAGAATTGGGGTCCAGACAATTTAGCTGCCAGCTAAAACCATCAATACTGTACTTGTCAAAGAAACAAAACTTTTATTGTTTATATCAAAATGTCCTGCCAGCGCCTCAGGTGCTCATAAGCAGGGATTGCGGGTCACAGGGGCACTGAACAGGCTCCTGAGGGATGGTCCTAGTTGGAAGAGGTGGGTCCCTGGGCTGTGCCCTGGAAGCGGTTTATCTCCCTCCCTGGCGCCCCCCTCCCCTCTCTGCTTCCCGTCTGCCATGAGGTGAGCAGTTCTCGTTCACCAGACCCTTCCACCATCCCTTCCTGCCTTGGTGCTGCCCAGCCAGGGAATGAAACAGTGCCCAAGTAAGTTGCAGGTGTTGGGTACTATGTTCCCGGGATGACAGAGGGGCCGGGACACCAACAGAATCCACAGACTCCATCACAATGTGTAAGGCAGGATGATAAATTACGAAATATACGAAGTGGGAGGAAGATGTGGGCCATCTTCAAGAAAAAGGAATACACGGAGAATGACCCTGAGGTGACCCAGATGTTAACAGTAACAGACAGTATTTTAAAACAGCTCATACTATGCTCAAAAATATATAGAAAATTGTAACCATAATAAAGGCTCACTTAAAAAATCTCAGCAGAAAAATAAGAAACTATAAAAAAAAAACCAAGTACAAATTTAGAGTTAAGAAATACAATACGTGAATTTAAAAAAAAATTGCCACTGCATGGAGCAGCGAATTGGAGAGAACAGAAGAGCCAGAGATCTTAAAAACAGAGCAATATAAATCATCCAAAAAGTATAAAGAGAAAAAAATGGAAAAATTCATAAACAGAACCTCATTAACTCATAGCACAACACCAAACAGCTCCCTGAAGTCCTAGAAGAGGAGGCAGAGAGGGCAACAAAAAAGAAGAAATAACAGGCACAAGTCTCCTAAATTCCCAGGCCATTTAGTGATTTAAGCAACTCAGCAAACTTCAAGCAGGACTGAAAACCAAACCAAACCAAACCCTGCATCAGAGTCAAGCTGCTGAAAACCCAGGATAAAGATAAAACCTGGAAAGCAGGCAGAGGAAAACGACACATGGCACACAAAGGAATGATTACAGGGATGATGGCTGACCAAAAAAGGGCCGAAAAACTGGACTGACATTGTGAAAATGCTTCAGAATTCTACATCCCACAAAAATATTCTTCAAAAGTGTAGGCAGGGCCAGCGATATAGCTCGGTGGTGAAGCACCTGCCTAGCAAGTGCAAGGTACTGAGTTTGAGTCCTGGTCCCTGCCCCAAATGTGAGCAAAATAAAAACATTTTTAGATAAATAAAAAGAGTATCTGAGGCCTGCAGAACTTCATTACAAGCAATGTTCATTACCAGCTACTCAGGCAGAAGGGGAAAGACAGTAATGGAAATCAGGATCTTGTGGAAGGATGAAGAGCACCAGAAGTGGGAAATACATGGTAAGGCTGTGTCCTAGGTGAAGTGTGCAGCTACACATTTTCTTTAGAAAAGCAAATAACGGGCTGTGTGGGAGACTCAGGGAGAGGACAAGACGGGGCCAGGGAAGTGGACCTATTCAGAGTTCTGAGGCACTTCCCAGCACCTGGGGGTCAGGAGCTAACTGTGGTTGGGGGACGGCAAATGAGACCGAGGCAAGGGTGACAAATAGCTGAGCAAGGGCCCTGAGCAGCGAAGAGCAGGCTGCGGAGCAGGGCTGCACGCGAACAACATCCAGACAGACAGGCGGGTGCTGAGGTGCGGAGAGGCCGAGCGACAGAGACAAGCACCCTTCACAAGAAAAGGAGACGGGGCTGCATGACTGGGAACACTGTCCCAGCCAGCAAATGATGGACCAGAGCTACTGAGAGGGGAGGTGACTTTCCTAGGGACTCCAGCAAGGTTAAAGGGACAACCTGGCCTCTTCCCTGACACTTTCATGGGCTTTGGTGAGGAAACAAAAGGTGACTTGCACGCTGGCTCCTTTGGGGCACATCTCAGCCAGGGCAGCCTCTAAGGCAGTGGTGACGAACCTATGGCAAGTGTGCCACAGCCCGCTGTTTGTTGTCACTGAAAGCCTTAAAAGCTTTGCCATCACTATGTCTAAAGGATGATTCAAGGGGCTGCTTCTCTGGAAGCATCTGCAACCACACCACAAAAACTAGCAAAAAATCATACTTCACTGTCACTTGTGTCACCTCCGTGGAGAGACATAATGCTAGATCCACACTGACAGGCATGCTCCCCCTCCCATGGCATGATCGCGATCTAGGAGTGGCCTCAGGAGGTAGCTGGACTGACTGCTGCAATCCAAGATTGGTTAACATCAAAGCAGATGGTGCTCCTAAGGCTCCTGGGCTCTAAGAGCTGTGCCTGCCACCACTCTGGTGAGCCTTCCAAGCCAGAGCGCATCCACAGAGGCCACAGGCCTCGACTGCTCATCGATGCTCCATGCAGCAGTTCCAGCAGTGGGTGATCCATATTAGGTTCACGTTAGGCCCTGCATTTTAGAAGTCTGTGAGGGTCTATCACAAATTGCCATGTGAGCAGTCTGCCATGCTGGTCATACTGTGTTACTAGACACCCAACCTGCCAAGCTATTTCATGTACTTCCTTGTAGGCTGGCTCAAGGAACCCTATTCACTCTAAACCAGTCCCTGCCTTACTGTATAAACTTGTTCAAGTGGTTGCAACATCTGGCTCACCTTGCAAACCTCAGAACTTACTGTAATTAGTGTGTGGGAACTATGCATGGAGTTCCCTTTGCCTACAGCTGCCTACCAGGAAATGTAGAAATGCTGAGCTCCATGCATTACTTCTGCTGCAGCACTAGTTTTTTTCTCCTCTGCACCTGTAGTATGGTTGTACCTGCAGCTCTCAAAGTCCACTTTGGAGGGATAAGAAGACACTAGTCAGAAAGCACAACTAGCTGTCCAGCTAGGCCACACTCTCCTGCAAAGGGACCCAGCAACCTTGCCGTGGGGAACACTTCCTCTCACAGGTCACACAGTTGCGTGAGTGTGCGCTGGTGGAAATGCAGGTACGGGGACATGTGAGCAGATACTGTGCAAGGCTGAGTGGGACACGCACAAGTTCATATTTTGTTTGCATGTGGAATTAGTGGGTATCAGAATGGGGGAGGGTCCCTCCTATTTTGATGGTAAAGCCTAGACCTATGCCATGCACATAGCCCCAGCAATACAAGATGCAGGTGACTGAGACCCCTCACAGGCCCTTAGGGAAGGAACATACACCTGCCAGCAAACCCAGGCAATTCGTCAGCTTCTCTCAGGAAGAGCACAGCTAACCACAGAGGAGTTACTATGCAGTGAGGAGAGTGCCCCACCCCCACAGAACTGGGTGCGGTCATGCGCCCAGTACATCCAGTCTGTTTTCAGTGACCTCTGTCAGTGCTTTAGCAGGTCCTCAGTGCTCTGGTGGGTTCTGAAGAACACTGGATTGGAAGTGACCCAGAAAAACAGCTTGCTTAGACTCCCTGGCCCCATTTCCAAGTCTCTAAAACAGCTTCCTTTAAGCTGCTGGACCAAATGAGTTAGACTAAATGAAGGTATCCCATCATATGCTGCATAATCAAAAATGAGTTGCTTTAGTGACCAGCTGTCCCAGGGATTTCCAAGCAAAGCTGAAGATCTCAGTGGAGTATGTCCAACAATGTTTCTCAGTCTGGTTATACAAAACTGAGCACTATGGATGATATTCAAGACAAAACTAAGTTGCTAGCCAGAATTTCTGGGGAAGTCCTCGTATTCCAGTCCCTACCGGGGGTCTCTACACTGGGGACCTACTTATAAAACACACTGTCATACAGAAGCCTCTGGCCAGACCTGTACTTGAAGAAACAGGAACTCAGGGCTTCCTGATCTTCTTCACCTAGGAAGCTTGGTACTGGTCATCTCTATCAAGATCCCAAAAAACCAGTGTTCCCAGAGTTTCCGGGAAGGCTGACCCCCAGACACGAGGGTCCTAAAAGAGACCACATCCCTCTTCAAGCTTGCTATGGGTCGTGGTCAAAGTAGCCATTCTTTGTATTTTATCTTGTGAAGTATATATGATGCAAATTATTTTTTATTGGTAACTATTCCACAGGGATAAAAAAAAATAGGATGTGAATACCACAAGAGTAGCAGGCTTACTTTGGGGATCTCTGTGACCTGCCACCATCTCAGGCAGTGCCACATGTACCTTGTGCTATCTTGCTGAGGAGGACAGGGTGCACTCTGCTGCCACTGGCCTGCCCCAAACCTGGCAATGCTTTATGTATTTCTTTCATAGCTGTGTGCTTGCAAACAGCATTGCCTATGAAAAACAGCAGCCTCTTCACTTTACACAAAATGTAAGGAATCTTAATAAGCATAGATTTCACGGCCACATTTTCATTTAACCTTCCAAATGTGGTATTTAACTATACCAACAGAGGCCCAACATACTGCACAGAATGACCGTACACTGCATGTCTCCCTCTGCACAGAACTTGCATTGGCCTAGCTGGTCTCCAAGCAAGAAGAGATTCCCAAAGGCACAATTTAAAATTTTCTTGGCTATGTGCATTTATTATGACATATAATTTTGCATCCACGTTCTGAGAAGATACAGTAATAAAGTCTGCAGTAGAAATCTGCAATGGTAATTTGTATAAATCAACTCAAGATTCTCTTGTCAGGAAGAAAAGTAATGAAAAGGCATGTTATGTGCATCTTCTTTTAGCCTTGGCCAGTCCTGGGCCCAGTGCTTGGGAAGCATCCATAAATGGCAGAAAGCAGCTGGGCACGAGAAGCCCTTCACAATGAAGCTGCTGTTTAGGCTTTGCACCACCAAGCATTAGATGAAAGTATCAGGGTAAAGTCATGTAAATTAGCATGCAAATGAATCTGGCAAAACATAGGGATTCAGACTGGCAAGTGCAAGTGAGCGCTTTATGGGAAGAAGCTGGCTGCCTCTACAAAGTATGCTGCGTTAGGTCTGTTATTGTCAAAAGCTCAACAATGTGCCCTGGGGGAGGGGGTGCTGGCTCCTGGGGCCACAGCTCAGGTACCCAGTTTTCAAAGTCTGTATGTTCTGGGTGGTCACTTTTCTCCTGATGGAGAATGGCCACTCTGTTTATGTTCTGATTGCTCTTTATTTTCCTGACCATGGTCTGAAACATCAACCAAATGTGTATGTTCAACCTTTAAACGAAGGGTTACTTATATCAAAATTAGTCAGTCCCTTCAAAAACTACACACATGCTCAGCAGCATACGGCCTCTAGCTCTTTAAGAGGCCTCCTAAAGAGGGATAAAGGGGTCCATGTGTACAGTTCCTCCCCTCAGCTCTTGCAACAAAGACCCTGTGCCACAGCAGGCTGTTTGTTATCACTGGGAGCTCTAAAATATTCACCATCATTGCTCTAGATAGTGGACTCTGAAATACTTACTTGTGTGTGAATTAGGGAAGATTATTAACACCCAGGGTAGAGGACTGTATTATGCTACAATTTAACTCATTAAATGTATCAGGAGCTACTGGTGCATTCAGCCAGTACCCAAGGGCAACAGCCTATGCCTGCTGCACTCCAGAGACTGTAAAAGCTAAACTGTGCTTCTCCACCCTCTCTAGAGGATAAGGGTGCTCATGTGACCTGGCCAATAAGACAAATGCAGCCGTCTACCAGAGGAGAGGTCTGGGGAAACTGCTACTTCCTTTTTCTGCCTGGAGTACAGGCGAGGTGTCTCAAGCCGGAGCAGCAGCCAGCCTGCAGGACGATGAGAGCTCACATGCCAAGAGGTGGAGCAGAGTAAGAGCAATACTGAGCGGCCTGTCAACTGGAAGTCCTGCCATGGGTACCTGGGAAGCCAAAACACATCTTTATGTGGGCCACCATTAAAGTCTTTTCCTACCTCTCTGTACTGACAAAGAGAGGGAAAGAAGGCCAGAAGAGAAACGGGAGGGAAAGAAAAGATGCCAGAACATGGGCAGGTCTGCCTGCCTGCAGAGCAGTTCAGGTAACTGCCTGGAGGGAGCAGCTGAATGGCTGGTGGTGCCCCCGGGGGTCTGTTGAGAACAGGGTTGTTATGCTTGGATCTTAAATGTCCCCTGAAAGTTCATGTGTTGAAAGCTTGGTTCCAGCTAATGGTGGCACAGGGAGGTGGTGGACACCAGCTAGCGGGAGGAAGTATGCCCCTGGGGATGTGCCTTTGATGGGTATAATTTGTCCTCAGGCTCTGGCCCTTCCTCCTTCCCTTCTCAGCTTCCTGGCTACCACGAGGGGCGCAGTTCTGCTCTGCTGTGCCCTTCTGCCATGTGCCTTGCTGTAGGACTGAAAGCAATGGGCTGAGACCTCCAAAACCGTGAGCCTAACTAAACCTTTCTTCCTTGACGCTGCCTCATGTATTACAGTGATGGCAATGTGCGGCAGGCAACAGCAATGTTATGTTCCGTGACGGCCAGCACAAGGTCATCTGGCCATACTAACTGGTATCTAAATTTCATGCACGATTTTCACCTTCACATTTTCATTCTGGCAAAGATGGAACTCTGCTGCACTAATACAAAGAGCTTATTATGTTGCTAGAGTTAACTGAGGCTGGAGTTCAGTGTTCTTCAGCAATCTAGGGGGTCAACTTCGTCCAGCAAGTTGCAAAACACTGCCCAAGTGCAGAGACAGGGATTGCTTGGACACCCACAGTCTCCCAAGGACACACTGGCAGGCTATTTACTTCAACATTATCAAATTAATTTGCTGTAGCATTTCCATTGTTTTCATTTTGGCTTTTCTATAATGTGCTTTTATATTAACAGTGTTGATAGCACAGATTTTCTTCTAGGGTAGGCCTGCTTGAATTAACACATACTGTTCTAGGGGCCAAAAGACCTCTAAGGAGCCAGAACCTGGGAAAGTTCGATGCTCAGGGTCAGGAGGTGAGGCCTTACAGCTGTCCAGGGTGGTGACCTGGTGCGGTCACAGTGCTCACATCACAACAAACATCACAGCTGTCATCCAGAACCTGTACGCTCACTCCCTGTTCTGCACTGGTGCCTGAGGCCTGAAAAGTGTGGTACCATAACTGTATTAGAGGCCGGGTCTTCTGAGCATGTGGAGTTCCAGGCAAGGCAGGGATCACTGGCTGCTCTAGAATGTAGAAAGACTTCGGGCAGAGGAGAGTGGGAGTGGGTGGACTGACATGAAGGGATTTCAGCAGCTGCTCTGTTGGAAGGAGCGAGTCCATGCCAAACGCACTCAGGGAAGCGAAGGTGTCAGGATCCAGCACTGTGTGTATGTGCACGCGTGCACACATTCCTGCCTGTGCCTGCTGTACTCTGACCACAAGAAGATGGAGGCAGAGAAGACAAAGGTAGAGATGGGACTGACACAGCTCCACCCCAAGGAGCACTTAGGGCCTCCAGAACCTGGGGAAGGCAGGAAGAGTCCTCTCCTTGTACTTTCAGAAAGGGAGCAGTCTGCCTGCCTTTTTAAAACTCTGGTCTCCAGAAATGTGAGAAGAAGTTCCTCTTGTTTTAAGCTATCTGGTTTGCAGTCATCTGCTGTGACAGCCCCAGAAGGTGACAGCAGACAGTTGCAGGGCAGAGCAAACAGAGAAGCCCGTCAGGGTGACCCAGAGCCTCTGAGGAGCCCACTGGCTGGCAGAGGAGGGACCAGGCCAAGGCAAGCTTCACAGTTCTCTAGACAAGAAGTCCCTACCCTGGAAGTGTGTCCTCTTGAGAGCAGCTGGCAAGCTCTGCAGGCCAAGGCCCTCTGCCAGGGGCAGCTGAGTGGGTCAGTGGTTTCCTAACTCACCAGGTTGTGGGATTCTGGGATTGGCCAGTGGCTCCTGGCCTTGATGTTTGTCTTGATTACCTGAGTTTTTAAAAATGCCAATGCCTCTGCAGGCCTGTGACTATCCCAATCACTCTTGCAAAGGGTAATGCTTCTATACAGCCAGAAAATAGCCTGTGAGAGGCCCCAGAGAGCACTACTCCTCTCCAAATACCCCAACAGCCAACTGCAGAGGCCTGACACCTCCTATTCACCTCCCCTGCAGGATATATGCAGCTGGCCAGGAGAGTGGAAGGGAGTTGGCTCTGGCCCATAGAGAGGGCCAAGTCTCATCACAATGCAGGCTGGGAAGCCTTTCTATAATGAATTTTTTTTTTTTGGTACCAGGAATTGAACTCAGGACCTTGCACTTGCCAGGCAGGTGCTTGTGCCACTGAGCTATATCCCCAGCCCTCTATAATAAATTTGGAAAGTAATTTCCTAGCTGGGACTTTACCTAAGAGTCACGGCAGATGTGGAGCTCAGCTCACCGCAACTCTTCACTTTCCACTTTTTGCAAGTAAGTGGATTTAGATGGGGTGATAGGCAGGGTGGTGACAGGCCACAGTACACGAGTCAAGAGAAGCACAAAGGTATGTGTGTGTGTGTGTGTGTTTGGGGGTGGGGAGGTAAGTGTCTGGCAAAAGGAAGCAGAAGACCTGGTCTGTTGAGGCACCAAGGCCAGCAGATGGCACCTCACTGGGGCCTCGCAGGTAGGCAGAACCTCACAAGAGGACCCCAGCACCATATACCCAGGAGCTCCTAGGGCCACATGCATTCCAGCCCAAGGGAGCTTTTCTGACTGTCAGCCAGGGTCAGTCTCAGCCCTCTGAAAGAATGGGATGGTGGTTAGGACCAGATTCACATAAAGGAAGGACAGAGGGAAGACTCCATCCTGGGAACTGTCTGGGATCCTTGTGCAAGGTAGGCAGAGCCAGCTTGGCAGGGCTGTACTGGCTGATGGATAGAGGATTACAGTGGGGAGCAGGGGTGATCACTGTGAAGAAGGACAACCCGGGAGGAGGTAAAAGTCAATCTCCTACAGCCCTTGGGGACCCTGCCTACTTTCCATAAACCCCTGCACCATGCTAAGACAGACAGACAAAATACCATGTTCTCTTCTCCATCTCCAAAGAATACATTAAGTAGAATCTGTGTATACAAAAGCAGAGGCTAGCTTCTCAGCCTGACTGCCACCTCAAAGGGTGTTAGGAGAGGACTCTACCTTTGACACACACACACACACACACACACACACACACACACACACACTCACACACGCACATACAATGTCAGACAAGCCTGCAGTGTGAGCGAATTCTCTTTGGAACTTCTCACATCCTCCTGGGGCCTCTCAGTCTGATGCAGTGTAAAACCCTAGGTACACAGAGCCCCTTCACACCACTCTGCACCAGTGGGCATCTGTAACACCACCTATGGCCACCGAGGGTCTTTGTCTTCACCAAGCCTCAGGGAATGACCCAAGAGTGGGGAGTGAAATTGGCCCTGAGGACGAAGTGGTTTGGGCAGAGCAGGTCAAGGCGGAGGGGCAGAGCAAACATTTGCCCTGGGCCTGGTGAGTCAGATGCATTTTTCATAGCGAGTGCACAGAGGAAAGGGCATGCCAGCAGGAGCAAGGCTGTGTGCTGAGGTGAGGGGTATGCCGGTGCTGTGGCACAGGGGGCCAGCGGTGCAGGGGGGCATGACCAGCAGGGGACAATGGGGGTGACACTGGAGAGGGAAGTGGGTAAGATTTCAAGGAAGTTTCAGCCACCACTGCCAAGAACACCAACCAGCCAAGAATCTCAGTGTTTTCAATGGGATGCCAATCGGCAGCACGGCAAGTAACTTAATAGTCAAAAAAATTAAGTGATCATAATACATACACAGCACTGACTTTAGAGCCTGTTAGAGCAGTTACTTCTGGTGCACAGTGGCCTAGAACTCCCCTTATCAGGAGGAGAGGCTTCTGGCAAGCCTATGGAGCCCAGAGGCCTAGCCTGGAGGTCACAACAGCACGGCCAAGACCAACACCCTGGAGCCCTGGCCTAGGACTGCGTGCCCCCCTCAGGGCCCCTCTCCCAGAGTCACATATTCTCCCCTACAGTCTTTTCCTACCAAGTCTAGGGTAAGCTAGTGCTTCAGACCGCAGGAGGTAAGTGAGGAGGGAGATACAGCAGAGGGGGCACTCAGGGTATCTGAGAAGATGGACAGAATAAAAGGCAGACGTAGAGCGGGAACCACAGTGACCTCCTCTACCCCTCTGCAGGCACAGCAACAAGGACAAACCTCTCAGAACAACAAGCCCCAGTGAAGTCTGTAAGTACCTGTCTTTGAGAACTCGATGACAAAGGAGGTCCACGACGAAACACCTACTACACGTAGTTTGGCAAACCAAAGCCCCACACTGAAGACAAGACCCAGAGAAGCCCTGCAACAAGGCATCATCGCTCCTGTCCCTCCAGAGCCCTCCAGCTCACGCAAGCTCTGGGCCACCACCCTCCCTTTCTTTTCAATTAACAACTCTTAGAACTAGTAGCCCACAAGCTTAGAGAAATGTATTATCACTTATCTCTATGTTAAGGGAGAAGACGGTATATTTAAAGAATAGTTCAAACAATTTAAATTTGGTGCATTTTACAAAAAGCAGTAACTGCAAGGGAATTCATTTCCCCAGTAAACAACCACCACCGCCCCCAGTCACCACCAGCAGTGCCAGACAACAACCCGAGAGCTCAGCTTGAGTCACATACAGTCACCTGTGGATGACACCAACCAACATTCCAGAGCCGGGCGCCACAGGGGTCACTGCACTCAGGCAGGAGTGCTTCAGTGCCGCGCTGTGTGCCGGAGGTGTGCATGGAAAGCCCCATGGAAACACCCTGAGGACAGACTCCCCTCATGCTCTACACCGTACCTCTTGTATGTTTTATCTTGCTCCTCTGCCAACGGGCAAGACTCCCCTTTCAAGTAAGCAAATATTACAATGATTTAGCCCTGTCTGTGAGGCGCAAGAGAGCCCTGACCGAAATCCAGCCCCTCTCTATTTTTAGAATTTATCTCTGGAAAATGTTTCCTTTTCTAAGTCTGGATTTTCAGATCTTTACAGGGCTGGGACCAGTACATAGGCAGGGCAGGAAGAGCCCCTCCAAATCAAGAAGACACCTCAGGAACCTGGGGCCATCCCACTGGGATCCCTGCCTGCTAAGTCTCAGAGAGAGGCTGGCTGTGGTCTCCTGGTGGCCCCCACAGCCCCTTGGGGTTGGCTGGCACAGGCTAGGGACACAAGATCTTACCTGGTATGTGTTGTCGAAGCTGTCGTACATGAACCTCGTGATCAGAGATGTCTTTCCAACTACAAAATAAGAAAAGAGGTGTTGAGCCATAAAAGGAACAGCCTAATACCAAGGGTCTAACTAAACATACTGCATTTGGGAAAAAGAGGTAAGAGACAACTGTGGACGTCTAGCAGTGGGAGGAAGGCCCAGAGAGGGCCCCTGGTATGAAGCAGTATGTCTCTAGGCTGGGCGGGTTGCAGGGGACCTTTCGCCAGGCCCCAGGAACAGTGGAGAAGCCTCCCTCTGCCCCTCAAATGTCCACCACCCAGATACGGGGCTTCCAGGACCCAGGGGGCCTGACTAATGCAAGAGCTATGCACAGAGAATCAAAGCAAGCGGTGCAAAACAAGGTGTCACACATGCCTGTGTGCGTGGCGGCGTATCACCTGGCCATTGGCCACAACACTCACAGAAGCTTGTTTTAGTTCCCATCCATTCAGCATGGGATTTAGTGAGGAAGGGGGCTTTCCAAGGAAGCAGAGGTGGTACGCTTGCCTGACTGTCCAGCTCAGGGCAGTATCTATGGCAACTCTGGATCCCACCAGGTTAATACCGAGGATCCCTTGTCATTGTGACAACTGTAGGCTCACCCACACATCTGTGCATGTCCTGTAGGAGGCAATAATTCACCCAGTTGAGAACTGCAGGTACAGCTGAGAGAAACCAGGCACTCTCTTGGGAATCCCACAAATGCAGCTAAGTGCCCAAACTGCAGAGCTTGGCTTCTGACCTAACCCTCTGCAGATTCCCTGGGGCTTGGTGGTGGCAGAAATGCCAACTGCTACATTTCTAACCACCTGGGAGAAGGAGAACGGTGACAATAACGGGACATTTACTGCACCGGGCCTTGCACAGAGTATTTTACACCCTCCAGCCATGATTGTGCCATGGCCCTGGGAGGCTCGGAAGGGGCCTGCTGGGCTGAGCTCTCTCAGGGCCCTTTCTGCTCTGAGCTACAGGAGATAGTTAAGCCTGAGAGAGAAAGCAAAGAGTCCAAACATTTTCCATTCTGCCCCCCTCTGTGTCCCAGCAGAATATCTACAGAGGGGTCTGGTGGGTGGCTGGTCACTGACTGAGTGGAGCAAGGTAACCCAATCGGGCCCCTTGGGTACGATTCTTTACCAGTTCTGAGGCCTCTGTAGTGTGCCGCATAACGCACGAGTGCTATCATCTCCCAGCACCCAATGCTTGCCAAGGGGCACACAGCCACATTCTGCCAAGAGAGGTATGTGGTACAGTATTTGAGCTAAATTCAAAAGATGCCACCTTTGGTCCAGAATTGGTGAGCTGAGTTCAAGTCCTACTAGGGTACTTTCAGCTGTATCACCTTGAGGTGCTCACCACCCTCTCTGGGCCTTCCTCCTTTTAAATGAGTATAATAGTATCAAAGATGTCAGACAACTGTCATAAGAATTAAGTAAGACAGTAAAAGCGCCAGGCACACAGGAAATGCTTAAAAGTGGAAGGTGGCAGCAGGCGACAGAGAGGTGATGTTTCCAAAACACCATAATAGCGGAGGAAAAATACAATCACTACTAGTGTAATGAATACCCTGACCTGTTTTTGCCCCTGATTCCTGGAATGGGAGATTGTAAATGCATGGCTTGGAGTTTCCTGAGTAAGGGGAATGTCTCCCTAGGGCCACTATGCATGGAGGAAAGTGATTAGTGGCATCCCAAAGCCACTACAGGAACAGGAAGTTTATGGAATCACTGAGAACCCAGAAGTCCATCCATCTCGCCTAATGCCGAGCTTCCCCAGCTCCATCACACCTGAGGTGACGATGCTAACAGGGTGACCGATGGTGAGCCCACAGGTGGCCTCGGGATAAGGCTGCCAACTGTGTGATTAGGGGCTTGGGAACGGGAGCCAGTCGAACTCTAGGGAAGGGAGAGGCTGCAGATCAACTTCCATCACACAGCCAACGCTCGATCAATCATGCTTACATAACAAAATCCCAGTAAAACGTCTGGATACCAAAGGCTGGTGGAGCTTCCTGATGGGTGAGCACAATGATACGCTGGAGGGTGACAGACTGAAACTCCATGGAGAAAGGGCACGGGAGCTCTGCACTCAGGACCGCCCCCAGCCTTCCTGTGTGTTCTTTTATTAGCTGAGTACAGCCTTTACTAAAACTGCCATCATACATAAAGGGCTTTCCCGAGTCCTCTGAGTCCTTCTAAAAATATCTCAGAGGTCCTCTGAACCCCCTGGGTTTGTGGCTACTTGGTCAGAATTCAGATGTCCCAGGGACCCCACTTGCAATAGGCCTCTGAAGTAAGGGCGGACTCTGCTCTTAGAGAAATGAGGCTGTAAAAGGCTTCCAAAGGCTTTAAATTGCCCCTTAAATTTCACGTGAAGGTGAGAAGTGGGGCTTCTCAGACCTTGAGGATCAGCTCAGAGGGCACAAGGGCACAGGCAGAGCAGGCGAGGAAGCCCCAGATAGAAAAGGGCAGTGGGCAACCCTGAACTGTAACAGGCAGACGCAATTAAGGTGAGCACAGCATCCACCTTTCCAGGAAGCATGGCAGGTTCTGGCCTTCTCAGGACCTCAGAACCCACTGGTAAGTTCTCTAGATAGTGATACTGACATTGTGCACCTCAGGAAGTGGGAGAGCGTCAGGGAGCAAGAAGAGGACACAGGCAGGAAGACACTAATGCTCCTTCCCAATAGGCTCTTCCCTAGTGCCACTGAAAACAGAGGAAGGACAATCAGTGGGATCCCAAAGCCTCTAAAGAAAAGGAAGTTTATGGAACCACTGAGAATCCAGAAATTCACGAATCTCTTCTAATGCCAAGATGTCTCTCCTTGTTACACCAGCTGCTGGCCATGGATTAGCACTGGTCTGCAGGATCACATACAGGTAGGGGAAACTCTCAGTAGAGCAAGTGGCTAATTGGGATGATACAAGAGGAACTGTTAGGCACAGGGTCCTGGCCAGTGCCAATATTTTCTAGGCGTCCCCACGATAACTATCACAGGAGACATGTGTATTCAGTAACTAGAGACCATGTTCTGGGTGCATGCTGGAGGCTGTTCCAGACACAGGATTTACAAGCCAGCAGCACACACAAGAGATATGGTGCCTGCGTACAAGAAGCATAAGGCAACCCTGTGCCGGGTGGAGCTCTAAGTTCTACCCCTTCTAGCTGCCCCCATCTCAACTGGAACTCATGGCATCCCCCAGTCACACTATTGGAAATAAGCTGAAAGCTACTGGCCCAAGGTCAGAGTTGAGATGGGCTGGAATGTAGTTGTTGGTCCAGGAACTCAGCTCCTATCCTAGGCCCTCCTAGGTACCTGTGGATCAGGCTGGGTTTTAGGATTCTGCCAGTCCGTAACGGCCACCATGAGAGTCAAGGAGTTCCAGGCAATGGCCCCTGCAGAGCCAAGGCTTCTTTATCTTGGGACCAGTTGCAAGTTGGGGCTTCTCCCCACTTGGGGATGCCTGACCGCATAGAGGGTGAGCAACTGGGAACTAAGGCATCCCAAGCACCAGGAACTGGGAAATAAAGCATCAGGAAGTAAGGTGGAGTGGGTCTAAACAGGTGGGGCCCATCACCAACCAAAGCCTAGACCAGAGGAGGAACTCATTCTTGCATTGCTGCAAAAGGGAATCATTTCCTCCTGTTCTTCAGGCTTGTTTTTCTGGTGTTCACGAGCAAGACTTCTCTCAGAAGTCACCTACACCCTTCACACAGCCAGGATAATGTGGTTCACATCCCTGTTTGCACTTGGCCTGGCTTCTTAGGCCCCAATAACTTCCCATTTCCTGCAACACTGCGCCCAACGCCCCTCAAGCCTGCACCCCACCCCTCAAAGCAGCCCGCTTTCCTTGTCTCTGAAGTATACTGCTAGCCAGATGCACTACCTCCTCCCCCAAATGCTTCCTAACCCCTCTCCTTGGGGATCGTTCCCACTTCCCCTGGACTCTGCCAGCCCTCTGCGGTGCACAGCTGTGCTCTTCACTTCTGGTCAGTGTCTTAGCACACAAATCTGAGACTGTAGGTCCTCCGCCCTGACTCCATTCTGAGGCTCCCGGGTTCACTAGTCTTCAGGCAACTGACCTGGTCCTAGAGCAAAGCATGGGCAACAACCTCAGACTGAACTTCAGGGCAAGGGTGTCCTCCACATTTGGACTCTGGGCAGCTTCCAAAGGCTGGAGGCAGACATTACTGAAAGAAGCTCCTCCTGTCACCTCTGCTCAGCCCCTGTCACTGCACGGGCCTGTGCCTGCCCTGCGTAAGCTCCTGTCTCCCCGAAGGGCAGAAGCCCTTCCCTCATCCCACCCCATTCCTGAACAACTATCTGGGATGGAAGGTGCTGGAACCCGGAAATGGAGAGCTTGTACACCATCTACCTGGCCACCCTGTCTCACCTGCAGGAGGGGCAGGACAAGCGGAGCTGTCCCCTGACTAGGCTCCACCATCGGTCACAGCCAAGCGGAGGCCTGAGGGAAAGCGACACAGCACTGTAGAGAGCACAGGTGGGCGGCAGGAAGGGCAGGGGCCTCCCGCTCCCCCCAGCTGCAGGAGCCCATGGGGAGCTTTCCTTCCTGCGAAGCTCAGGCCTCAAGGTCGCCCTG
This sequence comes from Dinomys branickii, assembly GCA_004027595.1. NCBI lineage: Eukaryota > Metazoa > Chordata > Mammalia > Rodentia > Dinomyidae > Dinomys > Dinomys branickii. Next base: position 160,740 of record PVLD010001529.1, read on the forward strand.
TCCCACTTCCAGCAACGACTCACTGACGCTGCTGCAGCAGAGCAGAGCCTGTTCTGAGGGCAAAGATTCAGCTCTACTGACAGGGTTTTATTAAGAATAAGCAGCTAAATCATTATTGAGCTTTTTTCCTCTCAGCTTATGGCTCAGAAATATGCCTGTAATCTTCTGGTAGTTTAGTCCCACATGATTAAGCATGGAGATGTATTTTTCCTCTTTCAACCAAATGAGGGTGAGAAAATTCATTACTGAGCATTTACCATGAGCCTCCAGAAAGGAAGAAAGGAATCTCTAACACTTACAGGGCTTCTATTCAACACGGGGCAAGGAATCTGGCAGTTTTCTTAGTGTTCCTCCTTTAATCCTCCTCATGATCCACTGAGTTATTATCCCCGAGGTCGCAGAGCTAGCCAGGGGTAGAGCTGGGTTCGAATACAGCTGTGACATTGAGGTGGATGCCTCACCTGCCGCCTTGTGCTACCTTATGCAAAGGTCTGACAAGTGAAAAACGGCACAGCCCTAAAGGTAGGTCCTGAGTGAGTGGCTGGACAGTCATGAGGGCTGCAGGTGGGAGGGCAGGTGGGGCGCAGGGTCCCTGTGGGCAGAGGGACCAGTGTGAGCAAACACAGAAGCTAGGAGATAAAAAAACTCGTGAGAAGAGACAGGAGGCAGGAGGACAGGTAATAGGGGACACATGCAGGCCCTTCAGTCTGAGCTTTGTCTCAGGGAAAATGGAGCTGGATACGGTGTGTGAAGATAGCAGTGGCAGGCATTGTTCAAGAAAGCTTCATGTGACTGCAGGGTTGAGTTAAACCAAACCGTCTCCAAGACTAGTGATGGAGGGAGCACAGGGTCAAGGGCAGAGGCAAGACTGGCAGGGCAGCGCCAGGTGGCCCAAGCCACACAGTGGCTGCATCAGGAGCCTGGGTCTCCCGAGACAGTGGGAGCTCCAGATGAGCTGGAAACAGAGGGTGATGTGCCAAGTGTGGTGACCATCCTTTCATAACAGGTCTGCACAGTTCTCCCCACCCTGCGTACCCTCCCTACAAGACCCTGCCACTCATAAAGGGGTGAACAGGATGGGCCTGTCCTGATGACAGAAGCACCACTGTGTGACTCCAGAGGCTGGGTCACACAAGGCAGCACTGCATCTTCACGGAGCATGCTCAGTCTGCGTATTTTGGAATCCAGCCTTCAAACAGCCAATGTGCTGTGAGGCCTGACAGACCTTACTGAGGCACCCGTGTAGCAAGAAACTGAGACCCCAGTTACCAGTCAGCATGCACAGCAGACTTGTGAGTCAGTGTGTCTGCAGGGCATGGCCTCCACACTGCAAGCTGTCTGTCATGACCCATGGAATAGACATTCCCTGCAATGTCCTGCTGCAATTACAAATCTGTGAGCAAGGTAAAAATTCTCCTTGCTTTGAGCCACCAAGTTTGGGCGTAGTTTAATACACAGCGTTAGATCGTCAAGGCAACAGACCTACATGTCAGAAAAATCTCACACTGCCATGGGAGAGTGGCTGAGAAACACCAGACCAGGGGCAGGAGTCTGGCAAGACAGAGGATCTTAATGCAGGAGTAACAGAGCTAGGGGGAATATGGAGCAAAGGAGGGTATTGGGGGCCTGTGGCAGGCCCAAGGCTTCCTGGCACCTGGCTTTGTGACTAGCAGATGACAGAGCCATTTCCCAAGTTCCAGCAAACCGCATGAGGAGCAACACCAAGGAACCACCCTGAGTTTCGGTCATCTGTGTAAGCTTTCTTCATAGGTCAAAGCACAAACAACCGTACTACTCTCAGAAAAAAATAAAAACAATCATGCAATCTCACAAAGGATCAAAGCTTATTTTCTCTGAAACAATTATTTTCTTTTAATTCTTATCCAAATTGCTGGCTCAAAGGTCTTGCAGACTCGCGTGCTTTCTAGAAGCGCCGAGCTGCCCCACATGCAGTCATACAAGCGCAGGACGGACTGACCACTGGCCCTTCAGAATCAGTGCCAGTGCCACCCTCTTACCTAGGAGACCACTCGCCCTCAGCCTCCTGTGAGCCTGGCGCTATCTCAGTGGCAGGTCCCAGGTAAAGAGTTTTGTGCATTCTTGTGGCTTCTAATCCGCAGAAGACAGTAAGGCTTCTCCCCCAACTCAGCAAACAACCTGTGCTGGCCCGTATTGGGGAGAGAGTTCACAGTGAGAAGGCAGATGCACGTCTGCCTTTCAGCTGCCCTTGGCCAGTGTGGAGCTGGATTCAGATGCAAATACCTCAAATGCCAGCCAACAAGGAAGGCGGGCCACTAACAGAGAGAAAAGGCCACGTCCTGCTGTACCTCCTGGAGAAGGTGGCACCAGGGCTGAGTGACTGGTAGAGATAGCGATGGAGGAAACAGTGCTCCAGCAAGAGGCTAGGGAGAGCCGAGATGATGGAAGGCTAGGGGTCCTTGGTACACAGTCAGGCAGCAACACCTCTCCATGCCTACCACGTGAAGTCAGATCTACCAAGTGCTTGGGGTTCACTGCCCTGGGCACAGCTTGCGCCTGAGGCACAGGTAAGGACTGAGTAGGTGGCAAGTCCTCAGACTCCTGGCCTGACACTGCATCCTTTCATGAAGGACATAACTCCCTGTCCTCTTCACAGACAGCTGTTAGGGCCAGAGTGGGAGGCAGAGCACAAAAAATTAGCTGGAGATTGGAGTGTCAGCCATGACCTGGCAGAAGTGAGCTGCCCAATGGGTGGTCCCTTGCAAGCCAAGCCAGAGACTTAGCTGCATCTGCCCTGGGCACACTACTGCTCATACCAACTCTGCTGTTCTAAACAGTGGGGTTGTACTGCTCCTCTTGAGGGTCTACAGAGCTGGGGCCAAGGGGGGAAGTAGCACAGGCAAGAAAAATCTGGTGTAGCTCACTGCCACTTATAAGCAGGGCTGACTCGGTGGGCTGCTTGCCTCTTTTTAGGACAGCAGACCTCGTGCTAGGGAAAGGCTCTGGATCCTCAGCCCTCAGCCCCCATCAGGCAATGCAGCTGTCAAAAGGAGGCCCTTGGGGAAGAAGAGGCAAATCTGCTTCCCCGCAACTCAGGCCAGCGACCTAATCCTAGGACAGGCTGGACGATTCAGCTATCCCATCAGCTCAGTTTCCAGACCACACAGGAAGTGCCGTGTGGATGCTGGTAAGGCCTGTGGAAAGGCTCGGCCCTGGCCCTTCAGCTGGGAAAGGGCAGGCCCTCCAGCTGGGAAAGGGCAGGCCCTCCTGGCCCCGTTTCCCTGCTCTACAGCAGCCTCAGGAGAAGCCTCTACCATCACTCTGCCACCTCTTCCTGCAAGTCCTCCATCCCTGGGCTGACTATGGGGCCCATGATGATGGGACAAAGGCGGAGACACCAGCTAAATCAGTCCTAGCCTCATTCCCTTTTACCCTTTGTTCACACACAAAAAATCAGTCCCACCCTTCCTGAAGGGCAGACAAGCCTCTCCACTCCTCACCCTGCCACCCTGTGCTCGCAGAGGCAGGTGACAACTCCTATCTAAGCCCCAGGGCCCAGCTGGCTCACCACAGGCTAAAAGAGGAAACAGGTGAAAAATACCATTTCAAACCATCCCCCTGCAGACTCAGACAGTAATTAAGCAATATGCAAAGCTCTTCATTGGACACTTTAATTAAGTGTGTTAATTCCCTCTGCCAGAGAATGCATTGCTGCCTGTGCCTCACCCAGGAATCTAGTGAGGAGGGAGCAGAGGAAGGAGACGGCAGAAGCAGGGGCAGGGCAGGCTGCTCAGACCCAGGCCCATTCTCCCCCCCCCCCCCCCCCCCCCCCCCCCCCCCCCCCCCCCCCCCCCCCCCCCCCCCCCGCTGGCTAAGAGCAGACCTGTGCCTGTCCCTCTCACTTCCCCACTGGGCGCTCCTGCTCCACCCACCCCAGCTCCTCATTCCAGGCCTATGGAAGCCTGCTTGACTGGGGCTGTGGTGCTGCCTGCCTCGCCCCGGCCCCTACCTGTGGGGAAAGGAGGATCTGGGGGCTACCGAGGAAGTTCTGGCCTCCTATCTGCCCGACTGGCTAGGGGCCATGAAACCCACAGTGCTTTCAGGGCCTCAGCCTTCCCATTAAAGCAACAAAGAGCTGGACCATGAGGTCCAAAAGAATCCTGTGAACACAGCAGAGCGTGCTTCATCCACAGAAAGGATGAGTGCAGAGTGGAGGGGAGAAGTAAGGCAAAGGTCCCGGGCCAGGAAACAAGGCTCTCACGACGGTCAGTCCTTTCGGCGTCCTCCCAAACACCTTCCTCAGAGACACAACGGCTTGCTGGAGCTCCACGTGATGACCTGGCCGGAACCGGAAGGTTCAGCCTCAGTTTCCCTTGCTACATTAACACCCTGCCCCTCCTGCTGCTTCTCCTCCCAGAGGCTCCGCCTTCAGCAGAGAGATGAGTTCCAGGGAAGAGAGCGGGCAGGGCGGGGCTTTGAGGACACTCTGAGGTGTCCGCCAATGCGGGCGGCTGCCACAGGCTGAGGGCTCTGCCTCACGTAGTTTGCTCTCTTTGGTTTTCCTCTTTGCTTTCCAACTTCCTTGCTTTTTTGACCCCCGCTCTCAGGCCTATTGAGATATAATTGATAAATATGAACTACACGTTCAAGGCAGACAATGTGATGCCCTGAGGCATACACATATGTAGGTGCAGTGGTACATGCTGATAACCCCAGCACTCTAGGAGGCTGAGGCAGGAAGAAGCCAGGATCCCAGCCTGGGCAACTTAGCAAAACTCTGTCTAAAAATAGCAAAAAAAAATATTTTTAAGGCTTTTAAAAAGGCTTGAGATGTATGTCAGTGATACACCACCACTGGTTCAAGACCCCACACCACCCCCCCAAAAAAAGGAGAAGGAGAGACATAGGCAAAAGGGTACCACAACTAACACCTGTGACCTCAGTTACCTTTCATTGTGGTACAAATACTTACAATGTATTCTGCTAACACAGACAAATACTGCATAATCTCACTTATGTGTGCAAGCTAAAAAACTAGAACTCTGGGTGGCAGCAGGGTTACCGGGCCCAAACTTGTACACAAGATGAAGAAATGCTGGAGACCCCAGTTAGCACGGGGAGCGCAGCTCATGCTCTTGAGCCACACAGTACTGGAAACTGCCAGCTTCTCTTCCTCTCCTTTCGAAGTCCCCAGCCCTCCCACTCCCAGACCCTAAGCAGTGCTGAACAGTCAAATCCAACTTCAGTCAGGCTAGGACCAGCCCAGGCTCCTGAGTCCTGAGGCTCTCCCAGCGCAAGGTCAGGAAACAGGTCCCAGGTCAGGAAACAGGTCCCGGGCCAGGAAACAAGGCTCTCACGACGGTCAGTCCTTTCAGGTTCTCCCAAACACCTTCCTCAGAGACACAACGGCTTGCCCCTGGCTCCAACTTCCCTCACTTGAAAGCAAGGGGGATACTAACTTGGCACCAGGAAATGGCAGGCAGGCGCTCAGTTAATGGCAGAGACCGTGGCGCTGCAGACAGAAGGAAAGGGACTGTTGCGGGTTTAGGAAGAGAAGCCATTGCCTGGAGGGGCTCTACTTGTGGCAACAGACCATCCACAGGTCACCAAGACAAAGGGGCTGTGCCCCAGAGCAGGAATGTGAATCAAAGCTTTGGGCGTTCCTGCAGAGAGGCCAGAGGGCTGGAGTGGGCGAGAGTCTGGGCTAAGGAAGGCACCCTGCCTGAGGGTGGAATCCACTGACCAACAGTGAACCGGCTGGCCGGTCCCCAGGGCCTAGGCAGGGAACTGCCCAGGGGCGCTTGTCAGATGACAAGTGAATGAGGGAGCTAACTAAATCAACAGGAGAGGTGATGTGCCCGCCAATGTACCCCCTGGCTCCAACTGGGTGCAGAGGTTGAGCTTGAAGTTCTTTAAAACCTGCTCCCACCCAAATGCTGGCCAGGCTGGTGGCAGATGTTTCCCAAGCCTGAAGTGTCGCTAGATCAAAGGAGGGAGAGGGACTGCTTTCCCCCTGCAGGCAGAATCTTCTGACCCTTAGGCCTCACTAACCTGCAGTCAGCTCACCACACACCACACCCGCTTACCCAGCTGGAGCCCCACCCACTGCGGGGTGGCAGGCTGGGAGCACCGTGCTCTCTGGTCTGTGACTGCTGTGTCCAAGGAGTACCTGCTCTTACTTAACTGCCTGGATTCCCCCACTCAAGAAAGGATTACTGATCAGTCATGAAAATAATATCTGGATACATAATTGTTCAGCATAGTATCATAAAATAGTAGCTACCTATCAGTGACAACATAAACAGCCTCCCAAACCTTTTGAATGCCTACACTCTGTTTGGGGAGGTCCAAACCCATTTGCAGGATGTAAGAGCTGCCCTTCAGCATGCTGCAGGCACAGGAGTCAGGCTCCTCCCATCTGGTGCTCTCACAAGACTCCACCAGACATGAGACAGCAAATTTCCCTCTGGATTTCGCATTCACAGGCAGCCATGCTGTAGCATCGTCTTTAGCACCTACCAGTGTCCAGCATAAGAACTGCGTCCCTCCCTGGACCCATCCTGTTGGACTTGAGCTGCTGCTCCAAGCCCGGTTCTTTGATTTCCTAGGGCAGCAGGGGCAAACCGACAGCATGCATGCCGCACCAGGTCATTTGTATTATTCAAAGCTCTAAAAGGTTTGCTGTGTCACTGTCCTAGGGACTTGCTCTGTGAACTGCCTAGTCATTTTTCTAATACAGTCACTGCCTGCTCAAATCAGCTGGACAAAGGTCAGGTAAGCACAAAAGAGAATGCTGGAGCAAAAAGTTTGTTTACAGAAATACAGCTTGCAATATCCTCCCCAGACTAAGAAACTGCTTGAGTTCCCTTGTGGTCAAAGTAGAAAAAAAGCAACATAGGACGGAGGGTACAGTGCAGTGCTAAAGTACTTGCTTAGCAAGTTCAAGACCCCGGGATCAATCCCCACTACCACAAAACAAACAAATAATTAAATGTACAGTGCAGTATTCCCCTTAATTCATAAGGGGTCTCTTCCAAGACCCCCAGTGGATTCCTGAAAGTCTGGTAGTACTGAACTCTACATACTGTTTTATCTATACATACATAGCTATGACAAAGTTTAGTTTCTAAATTAGACAGAGATTAATAACAATGATAACAATATACTAACAAAAGTTATGTGAACATGCCTCCCCTACCTCACTGTACCGTACTCACTGCAGGTAACTGAAACAGCAGACGTGATATAGCACGAGAGGGCCCATTCATGAGGCAAAACCGCTGCTAACTCCAAGCAATCTATAAGGGCTGGGCAGTAGAAAGTTCCCCAAGAGAGACTGGAGCGCAGAAAGTGTACGGCCACTACATGTACAGCACTGATTAAAATCAAGACTGAGACCAAACCATGTAATAATGCCAAAGTTCAGAGACATGGACTCAGGCCAACCAACCTACAAACAAACGTGTGCAAAGTTAAGGTCCTGAGACTCTACTTTTTGATCAAGATGGATAACAAAAACCAGATGTATCCTCTCACCGGAAACTATTAAGAAAAACAACAGCAAAATACGCAAAACAATGGGAACCAGGCAATGACTGCTCAAGAGAGACAGAGAAAAGGTGAGATGGCTGCCTTTAGAAAGTTTCAGGCCACGGCACAGGGAGGGGGAACCAGGTGGTGCCCAGTAGACCTCCTGGGTTGAGGAGATGGAGATGAATGTGCAGAAGGCAAAAAAATTAGAGCCTACGAGACAAGAGCACAGAGAGGACCGAGAAGTCCAGAGACCTGAGCCATCCTCAACGGTCTCCCCCAAGTCTTCAGCTGTACACTAGAAGGCAGTATGTGAGGGAACCAGCGGGCCTGAAGAATGACCACCCAGGCTGGAAACAACTCCATCCCATCAGCCAGAGCGGCGTGCCTTATCCTTTATGGACTGTCACGAGTCCTCAGAAGGGCTGTGCTCATACTGGGTCATAATCAGCCATACACTGAGCACTGTCCAACTAAGAAACCTCCAGGATATTTAGAGGAATACAAAACTATCCACTATACAACAAAGCAGAACTTACTATGTCTGGTATCCAATCAAAAATTAATAGGCATAGGGGCTGGGGGTATAGCTCAGTGGCATAAGCGCTTGCCTGGCAAGCGCAAGGTCCTGAGTTCGATCTCCGGTACCAGAAAAAAAAAAAATTAATGGGCATGCAAAAAAGCAACAGACCCACAAGAGGGGAAAAATAATCAACTAAAACTGACAGAATTAGTGGATAATTCTATTAAGAAACAGTTATTATAACTACATTCCATATGTTTAAAGTGTTAAACAGGTTTTGCTTATTTTTACAGAGACAAATCAAACTTCCAGAGGTAAAAACTACAGTCAGAGATGGTTTAGATGTTGTATAAGAAAAGACCAATGAACTTGAAAACATAGTGATAAATCTATACAAAATGAAACAGTGAAAAAATAAGAATAAACAATCAAAACACCAACCAGCCATAGGGTAATGTGAAGTGACACACCACTGAGGAATAAGTGAAATGACTGATGTCACACGGAAATGCAAATTTACACCCAGTAATGGTAAACATGAGAAGTACTCACCACATTGGTAAATATGTAAGATTTTTAGGTATGAAGTCTCTCGGGGGGCTGGGGTGTACCTCAGAGTGCTTGCCTTTCATGTGTGAGGCCCTGAGTTCAATCCCCAGCACTGAAAAAATAAAGTCTCTTAGAAGATAATGGACTGTTTAAACAAAATAAGAACAAAGTAGATCACAGACCTAACAAAACATAAAGAGAAAAGTCATTGCTATCCTCTCTGAAACTATGCAAACCCTACCAAATGAAGTAATCTTTGTTTTTTTTGTTTTTTTTTTTTTGCGGTACTGGGGATTGAACTCAGGACCCTGCGCTTGCTAGGCAAGCGCTTATTCCACTGAGCTATATCCCCAGCCCCATGAAGTAATCTTTGGAGTAATAAAATAAAACTATTCCCAAAATGGAATTCTATTCCCAGCAAAAACCTTTCACAAATGAAGGTGAAACAGACAAACAATGCTGAGAAAATATGCAGCGAGCAGGTCTACAATGGAAGAAAGGAGGCTCTATAGGCAAAGGTGAGACAAGAGCACAGACAGTGTGCGCACAGCTCCTCTCTGCAGTCAGCCATCCCCAGCCTGCAGCCTCCACCTCGCTGAGGCTCTTCAAACACACCTGGTAGCTTCAGAAAGGTGCAGGACTCAAGGGAAGACCGGCACTGCCTGATTTTGGTGGTAGTCACCCTCTGCCTGCAACTCAGAGAAAAGAGGCCCCGCCCACAGTACACATGGTTACTCTGTGACATGGCTTCCCAGGGCAGCCAGACTACACTGGGCAGAAAACACACCATTTCAATTGGTTTGGGGACTGAGCCACCAGCCAGACTCTACCAGCATGTCCACACATGTGAACGGTCACACAGGCATCAGAAAGAACAATTCATAGTGAGCATATGCATGTTGTAGAGGAGGAGGAAGAACACGTCAAATTCCCACTACCAGATTATCTTCTGACCAGGCTGGTGTTAATGAAATTTGGTAGCTTATTTAACCAATAGGAAGTCTCTGCCCATCTAGCCAGCACAGAGCTTGGCCAAGTAATGACATGCTCACCCTTTTCTTCCCAAGGCTAAGTGCTGCTGGTATGGCTATTAAAAGCCTCAGTAACAGAAATAGAAAGATGGCAAAACTGGGCAGACAAGAGTGTTGAGAGGCGGGGCTTGTTCTCCAGATCGTCAGCCAAGGTCCAGTCAGGGAGACCTGGGAGCCTCCAACCCTAGGGACACAGCTTGGGTGTGACCATGACATTACGCTCGCTAAGGAGGGTAGAAGAAGGTCTCCAGACCATAGGTTGAGGTAGTTCTCAGAGGAACTCCTAAGCTGTATGGCCATGATGCCAACTGGCAAACCCAGGATGCTCCACGGTTTCCCTGAGCACAGCACGCTGTCACTGGTGCTCCTTCTGCTGGCCCCACTTCTCTTCCCGTGCTCCTATAGACCGTCCTACAGCCTGCTCATCACTAACTACCAAGGAAAAGATGGGAACAGGCACAGCTTCTGCTGCCCAGAGCCAGCCGGAGAAGAGAACATAAGAGGGACAGTAGGACTTTCGGTGAAAAGATCTGTCCTCCTGCCTCTGAATGGACTCAAGATCACCTGTTCAGGATTCACTGGGGAGCACAGATGACCTTCCTGGTGATGTCTGGAGGGGAGGACCATTGTCTTTAGGAAGGAAAATGCGCTCTAGATCTCAAGGACCCTGGGCCTGTGAATAAACACAGGCAGGAAGACCACTGTTCCTCCAGCTCTGCTGGACTACAGATGATTGCTGGCTGGGCACCAGGTTTCCCAGAGGGCCAGGACAGAGAACAGAACAAGGGGAATTAGGTCAGCACCTAGGTTTGCCCCTGGACTTGCACACCTAGGGCTCACTCCTCCTGAATGCTCAAAGTACCTAAGCTGCCCTTCTCAAAAGCAGCCTCACAGATGGCCCATTTCACAGAGGACCATGAAGATGACCTTGTCAGATGAAATGGAAAGCCAGAGAAGAGGGGGTGCTTTCCCAGTACAACAGCACCATGGTCACAGCAAGATGCTATCGCTCCAGATGTACAATCGAGAACTCAAAGTTTGTTCTTGTTTTTGTTTTTATTCCTGTCCTTGCCACTAACATGAGTCCACAAGGCTCACGGGTGTGTCTCCAGGACAGGACTATGCCACCTCCTGAAGCCCCAGTGGAAATACGCAACACAGGAGTGGCCACAGATCAGCAGAGAATAAATCACACTGAGTCACGGAGGCCTGGCTTCTAGAGAGATTACAAATCAAAGTGGCCTCAGAACACCACACCATAGCAAGAAAGACCTAGAGAATGCCTGCCTAGAGAATGCCAGCCCTACATATGATGAGACAAAAAAGGAAGAAGGGTTTGCACAGCACCATAAGAAAAACCCATAGCAGACCAAGAATCAGGGCCTGGCCTGCAATGGGTACTGCATGGCTTGGTCCTGGGCAACAGTTTACCCTGGATAGGTCATTGCTCCTCTCAGGAACTTTACCTTCTTGTCTGTTAAAGGCATCTTTTCCCTCTAAAATACACACTTCATCTGTATTAGTTATCTGTTACCATCGAACACAAAACTATCAACTTAGTGGCTTAGAACACACATTTTTGGTCCCATAGTTGCTGGGGATCAGCTATGTGGGGGTGGCTTGTAAGGTCCTCTGCTCAGGGTTTCACCAGGCTGCAATCATGGTGGGAGATGGACTCCATTTCTTTCTTGAACTCAGGGTCCTCTTCCAAACTTATGTGGTTGTTGACAGAATTTAGTTCTTTATGGCTGTAGGACTAAGGTCCCATTTTCTTGCTGGCTGTTGACTGGGGATGTAAGAATCAAGGCCACCCAGGTACTCACAAGACCCCCCAGTACACACACACACACACACACACACACACACACACACACACAGCAGTTTACTTCTCCCAGGCAGAAGTCTTGTAAACAAACACAATCATGGGAGTGACTATCCCAGCACCTCTACACGTAACATAAGCTTATCCCACCTTTACCACATTGTATGAGCTAGAAATAGGTCACATGTTCTGTCTACACTTGAGAAGGGACCTGTGCAAGGATGCGACACTCATCTGGGGTCACCTCAGGTGGTGTCCGCCACACCATCTCAGGCTGACAGGCTCCTAACAGACACCGCTTTTCCCTGCTGCCAGCCACCGCCTTTGTTCCTACTGCACTGACTGGGTGGATCCCCTGGAACTAAGCTGCATGGTTTTCTCTGCCTTAAGACTGCAGCTCTCCCACCAGTCCAGACGGAGGCTGTGGGTAGGAAAAGGCTGAGAGCCCTGCCAGGTCTCCTTCCCCATTCCCCGGTGCTCTGTTCTTGGCTTCTCCTAGTTTCAGGGAATGGACAGATGCTGCTGCCCAGCCACCCTCACAGCTGAGCAGCCCTGCTACTATGTGTTGGCGCAGAAGAGGAGTTGAGTTTTTCAGGCTCCCCATCTAGGGTTCTGCCCTCTTATTATGCAGGTGGGAGAGAAGCACAGTCAGTGCACTAGGCAGGCTCCTTTTCAGGTCTGCTATTTACCTTCTACTCTGGGGAGCAGCCTGAAGTGTTTTAGTGGATACAAGGAAGGAAAGGACAGACTTGAATCAGAATCAGGGGAGAATTTCCAGATTCTAGCTGTCATGGCCTGTAACTAGGTGTTCCCTCAATGCCTCAGGATACTGGGATTAAGGATGTGTAATAATTAAAGTCTACTGATTGGTTTAACACAGTTCTGGGTATGGATAACTGGCACCAACCAACAGGTTTATGGCCCGAATGTAATTTAAGGTGAAAGGAAGGCAGGCGGGCTGCTTTGCTGCCATTCTGCCTGCCTTGCCATGGACTGTATCTTCTGCAATCCCCCTCTGCCATGCCGCCCTGCTTTGGAGCCAGCAACTATTGACTGCAATTTCTATAAGCTGTGAGTCCAGATAAACCTTTCCTCTTTTAACTTGTGGGTGTCAAATATTTCATCCTAATAATGAACAAGTTACCTAAGAACCTAGTGCTGTAAGTAGAATCTGTTAAGAGCTTAAAAGTAATTTGGGAGTGGTTCGGCCTAAACAGACAAACAAACAACTTGTTTGGAGGTGTTCTCTTTCAGGGAAGAACAGAATTAAGTGAAGATCTTCCGATCCCAAGACCCAACCTATCTGCAGAAGTTCAGACAATCTGAAAACTGTAGGCTCCCACCCAGGCAGAGCCAGGCAGCCTCAGGGAGAGGGACAAAGCTCACACTGCGACTCAAACCTGTGGAGCTGAGGTATGTCCTCCCTTAATCCTAGACGGGTAAGAGCCCTTCCTTGCTCATCTTGCTTTGCTAGACCAAGCTCCTTACCTTGTCCTCCACAAAAACAGAGTTCTGCAATGGACAGCACCCCTGCCTAGCACAGTCAATACCAACAAGCCTGTGAGGTGGCAAGCACTCTCAGCGTGCCTCCACCTGGTGGGTAGCAGAGTGCTGGGGAACATCTTCTCTGACTCAGCACTTCCACAGGTCTCTCTCTCCCAGCCTCTGGCTTCTTGTGACTCCCTTTGTGGGACAGGGGAAATGAAAGAGAAACATGTTTCAAATCCCTCTCTTACTCTGTTAGGTCTGTGTGGTCATAGGGTCAGAACAAAACATTTTCTTTTCCTCTTTCAGAATTTATACAACCACCCCACAGGGATGGGTCTTCCTCATCCCTTGAGATCTGTCTGGGTTGCACAGGCCACCACTGTGGCTCTCCAGTCCCGAATCGGGGATGGGTCTCTCAGCCGCAACCCTACCTGGCCCAGGGTGTGGGCAGTGGAGGCCAGAGGGACTGGAACCGGTCACAACTATCTGCCTATGGCCTGCCTCCAGGCCAGTTCTCCTCTGGGCCAGTAACTCCATGCAGCAGAGAAACCTCTGTTCAACACCAAGCAGAGAGGCAGCTCTCTCTCCACACTGCCCGACCTCAGAGACAGTTACTCCACAGGAGCCATGGGTGGGGACTCAAAGGTGGTATCACCACTGGCAATGCACAGTTAGAGTACTCCACACCGGCTAAGGAACACTTCGGTGGTGCTCCATAATCTCCAAGGCACATTGCCTCAGTACATGGCAGGAAGGGTTGGGAACAAAGGTCATCAGGCCACTGAAAGGCAGCGTTTCAGGCCTTGAGAGCAGACCCTGAGCTGGTCTGTGGGCCGGAGACAACACAGGGTACTGACCTGGCTTCTGAGCATGTTCAGAATGGCAGTCCCCTGCCTGAACTCTGGCTCCTGGCTCTCAATGTTCACTTTTTGTGCAAGGAGCTTAAGACTGGGCAAGCTTAGATCTCCAGGGCATAGAAAGGGACTCTCTCCTCTAGAGTGCCACTCCTGTCAAGATCTCCTAATCTTGCCAAAGACAGAAACCAGCAGAGAGGAGCCGGGGAACCCACAGGAGAAAGTAAAGGCGGTGAGTCACATGCTCTCTGGAAGAAGAATCTAGCGAGGCAGGAAGTGATAAGAGACTGCACAGGAAGTATAAGGACTCATACAGTGTGACCAGAGGACAGAAGGAGCTCACACACCCAAGGACCAGCTCCTCACCATGGACCACATCCTGCTTGAGCAAGTGGCAAGGATGAAGGGTATGGCTGAGCTGCCAACAGTCTTGGAGCCCACCCTAGGTGGGCCACTCATCACAGCATCCAGACCACTGTGGCAACAGAATGGACAGAGGAGCTCGCAGGGCTCTCCTCTGGTAAGTCTGGGTCCAGTGTGGACAGAAGGATGGGAGATCTCCCTACAAGCCTTCACTGTTTCTGGGGCCTCAGTCTACAAAGAGTTTGAGAAAATGTCCCTCTTTGGCAGAGCGGGTTAGAGGTGGAAGGGAGTTAGGCTCATACTCTCACAACCCCTACTCCAAACTCCATTCTCTCAAAGCTCCCAGCCTTACCTAAGGCATCTGGATCTCTCATGGGATCATACCCTTCTAATCCATGAGCAGATCCTTTCTTGTCCAAGTCCCCTTAAGAAGACCTAGATGTCTGCATGGGAGCGAGGACCTCTGGGGCCTGCCCCTACAGACATCTGGGGCTTGTCCCTTTCTCCTGCCACTCTCCCCAGCATGCATGCACCAGGATCCTGGTTTCTGTCTCAGGATCCAGCCACTGCAAACTATACCCAATTCCTTGGGAGAGGCAAGCCCTTCACTGCCCTGATACAGCAGGGCCCTCTAACACCATGCCTCTCCTTGCCTCCTGATGAATTCCTACTCACTGTGCCTCCATGGGAAGCCTCCCCTGACCCCCTAAGCTGACCACACTCATAGCCTTGCTGATGTACATAATATTTACATTCATAATGACTGAGGTTTCTTGCTTGCCTGCTTTGTGCCATGTAGTGTTGGAATACTTCACATGTCAGAAGGCACAGCATCGCACCATTAAAAAACTTCTGCAGTCTACCCAGGATGATGAGGTGTTCTTCCCATGAGCAGCTCTGGAGGCCCTGGAGGAGTGAGATGGGTACGTCTGTCCCACTTCCTAGCTCTGAGCAGTGACAGAGAAGAGGGAGAAAATACTGGCCAGGAAGTCAGAGACCCAGGACTCTTCCCTGCTCAACAGTAGGCAGTTCTGCATCCTGCCATGTGTGTGAAGACCTTCTCCTCTGAGAACCTGGCTTTCTCTAGCTATAACACAGGGTGTGCAGCTCTACTTGTAGGATCATGGGGCTATAGACTGCAGCTCCTCTACAAAAACGGTCAAATGTACCTATACTTCTCTTTCCCTTAACACGGGGTTAGAGTGGGAGCTGGGGGAAGCTTTCTAACCCTTGCCTGGTCTGGCAGAGCACTGCAACCCCTCCTGGCTCTCTCGCCCTTTCTTGCCTTCCCTGGTTACCATCTAGCCATATGTCTGCAGAAGGAGGCATCCTGGGCAAGGACCACCTGGGAGCTGTCACCTGCCCTGCTGTCTTCATCTTAGTTCCTCTCTGTGTGGAAAAAAGCACCTTCTGGCAGCAGAAAGTGCAGGACAGGCCTGTCCCTGTTGCCTAGCAACTCAGGCTAACTACACAGGAAGACAGAGGAGCCAAGGGACAGTGGGGAGGCCTTGGCCCCAGGTGTAGATGACCAAGAATTCCTCCCAGAACAGACAGGCTGGAGCAGGGTTTGCACATGGGACCCAATCAGTTTTAGGGGAAGCAGATGTTAGAGCTTCTGATGCCTTCTGTCCAGCAGCAGACTCATCTCCAGGCTAGAAGTGTTCCTGGCTTGGCATCATGCTCAGACCGGCACCGAATTACAGACCAGAGTTAGAGGTTCAATGGCCCAAGAGGTCACCCTGTCTAGTCTCTTTTGGGGAGCAAATAAAAAAAGCCAGAGATATGCTGGGGCTTATCCAACACACAGCAGACAGTGGCAGACTAGGACAGAGTCAGGGTTGCCAGGACACTGATACCTCCATGCATGGAGGAAAGGTGTGGCCACAGAAGGTTTATACCACAGGCGCTAGAAAGCAGTCGCTTGGCTGACTGCTTATTCCCTCCTCTGTAACTACTTCTCAGACCAAACCTAGGTAACATCTCTCCTCTGCAGCAGTGGGCTGAAGGCAAATTTTCTATCAGCTTGACTTCAAACCACCTAGATAAGCACTCCATTTTGTAGAAGAATAAACAGCCTGCCATTCAGTGCCCATTCCATCACACCCCGTGCCTGCCTCCTTCCTAAAGGTTCTGCTGCCCTCCTCCCTGCTTAGGGCCCCAACATCCCTGGATCTGCTGTTCCTCATCAGCAAAGAGCTTGGTACAGACATCTCCAGAGTCACTTATGGCAGACCTCGTGTCTAGTAAGCCTGCAGTGTTCTCTGTCCCCTCCTCCCCACTCCTGGGTCTGGGCTGGCCTTTTAGGCATGAGGTCTAACAGTTAGTCCACTGGGTTCCTCACAGTGACCTGCTCCAAATTCTAATTCTGCCACATCAACAGTAGTCTCTGGGCAGGGCCAGCAACCCACAAACCTCTGCTTCCTGATCCACAAAATGGGGATAACCCCATGTCCGTGGCAAGGTTGGTGTGAAGAGACAAAGTGCCCCTGGAGGCCTTGAGCATAGTGGCATCAAGGGATGCCAGCTGAGGCTAGCCGAAGGAGGGCCATGGACTGCTGCTCCTTGTACGTATTTCTCAGAAGCAACTTTTGCTTGAAAATCTCTTTTCTGTCCTCAAGAGTGAACTATCTGTGTCCTCTACAGAACAGGCCTGTCCCCTGGGTATGTGAACTCCTGAAGTACAGGTAGCACCAGGCCAAAACACACAGGTCCATTTACCTGGGTTCCCACTTGTCACCAACTGATCATGATAAATATGCTCTTCCATTAAAAATAAACTACTTTACTAAAATGATAAAATATACACAGTAATGAACATTTGCTTTTTTAAAATATCCACTTAGTATTGGGTAAAAGTTATGGAAAAATAGTGAAAGGAATTTGACATTTCAAGCCCCAAGATATAATAAGACCCCCTTAGGGGATTTTTGGAGTCAGTCTTCATCCTTCACTTCCCCGGCTCCAGGAAACAAAGAGTGGCCTGCCATTCCCAGTCCCCTGGGGGCTTCAAGTCCCCAAGCCCTGCCTACAGCCCCGCTTCTCTGGAAGCCTGTCTCTTGGGCTCTAACAAAAGAGCTGCCATCTCAAGGCACGTCTGGTACTTCTCCCTGGCAACCTCCACCAGAGCAGCCCCCATCTTCTCTTCTCCATGGTGAGAACTGGAAAAGGATCGAAGACAGACAGCTGAGAAGTGCCCAGTGCAGTTACTCCAGCAGTCACCCCTGACGTTCACAGGTTTTGCTCTTTCACCTCACCTTCTCTCATGGTCCTCAATGGTTTTGACCCAGAATTCTCTAAGTCATAGTTGAGAACAGGCAGCCCTGCACACTCAGCAACAGCAGAAGACAAAAGGTGGTAAAGTTGAGAGGATCCTTAAGCCTAAATGGGACACACGACTAATGTTAGGGAAGAAAATGGTAATTACTATTACTGCACAACCACGATATTTTCTAAGTTTCTTTTTTCTCTACTGGCAAGCCTTTTTGTATCTAACTCTGGAATTGAGGTTGCCATTTTATGGTAAATACAGGTTAATTTTCATGGCTATGGTTTTGGCAGTCCAGAGGCTCAGTACTAGAGGCTTGGTCCTTGGTGTGGTGGTAGTACACAGTATTTAAGAGGTCAGATATAAGCTAGACATCTGAATGCATGCCTATACTCCCTTCTCTTTGAGGGGCTGAGGCAGGAAACCACAAGTTGAGGCCAGCTTGGACAACTTAGTGACTTAGCAGACCCATCTCGAAATAAAGAAATTGGGATGTAACTCAAAATTAACTCGAAAGCTCCGGCACTATGTGAACCCCTAGTACCACCACCAAACAAAACAAAACAAAAGCAAAACAAAGCAGAGCAACCAAACAGAGGTAGGACATAGGAGATTCTTAGACCAAGGGGCATACCTTCGGAAGGGATGCTGGAACTCCATGTTTCTAGTGTCCTGTTTTTGTGATGTGACCTCTTGTTCCCACATGTACTCTCACCACTGTGATACCATCAGCTATGAAGTCCTCCCTAGAGTTGAGCTAAAGTCATCGCAATGCTTTTAATTCTCTAGAACTATAAACTAAATCAATTCTTTATAAAGTTAGCCTGCCTCAGTTGTTTCACTGTAATAATGGAAGATAGTTTAATGCACTCATCTTGGTTTGACTCTTTCCAAAAAATAAAAAGTAAAGGTTCTGGTTACGCACCCAATACCCAAGGTCCCCCATTTCACAAGAGCCACCGAAGGAGGGAGAAAAATTGGGAGGACAGAAGCAAGACAGGTACTGAGACACACAACAGGCTGGTGACTTTTTCCAGATCTCCAAGTAAGTTCTGGTAGGATCAGGTTTGCCATGTCCCTTCCCACCTCTGGTGGCTTATCCAGCTTCTTGTGTTTTTTCAGAGATCTGGTGGAGAGCGGTGGGTCCCTGAGAACACCAGGTTCTTTGAGATGAATTCTGGTTTGGGAATGACCAAGCTTTAATGAGCCAATCCCCTGAAAAAGATTCTCAAGTGTCCCTGGTAAGAACTCTGGCAGCAGGTGCCAAGATGAAGGAATCCTGTTTCAAAGCCTTCCTGACTCCCTTCACTTTTAATCTCCTGATGGGCCATCAGCAAATCTTACACATCCAGGATAATGCCATCATTTTCAAATCAACATATCCAGGGAGGGCAAATTGCCCGCAGATGGGGAGGCGGGGTGGGGGTGGGGGGGTTGTTACAGTGATAACTAAGACAGTCCTCTAAAAGTGCTTCTGGTTGTCCTTGGGCACTTAAAATTCAGTTAGGGTTTCTGTACCTGAAAAGGGTAATAATTTAGAATCCTAAATTAATAGAAGCAACAGAAAAAAGATTGAGGGACAGCATGTGAGCAATTTGTTAAAAATTAAAAACCCCAAAGCTGTGCCATTGTGCATGGCCAGGTGGGCTGGCAACCCCACACGGCAGGAGCAGCTCTGGCAATTGGTGGAGAGAAGAGAGCTTCTGCGAGGGCTCCAACGAGGGATCAGGGATAGCCACAGGGAGGGCAAGGCCCAGGCCACGGGCACAGCAGCATGAGCCGTCTAGGCAGGAGGAGCCACTTAGGCTCCTCAACCCTTCGAGGAGCAGGATGACAGTGGGTGGGGGACAGCCCTTAGCAGCAGGCCTGAGAGTTACCCTTGGCCTCCACTGCCTCTACCACACACAGTTTCTACAGAGTAGGACAGAAGGGAAGAAGAGGTTCTCTGGAGAGCGTGGCTCCCTACAATGATCCTCACCCACAACCCAACAAAGAGAAGTAGAGGCACCTTCTCCCTTGACACCTGCCCCAAAGGTGGGGCAGATGCCCCTGCCACCAGCTCCTGTGGCAGCTGCTCTTGCCTTACCACAGTTCTCACAGGCCTCTGCTGTGATGAGACCCAGAGAGGTCTGTGCTCCCCAGTGAACCGGAAGATCCATGAGGGCAAGGATGCACCTGGAGATCTGATCAAATAAATAAACCAACAACGTAAGCAGCGAGGAGAGAGATGGGGTGAGGGAAGAAGGATGAGTGGATGAACAAGTGACCCAGTGATGCTGCCTCTGGGGTCACTGCTGCACAACTCAGAACTGCCTCTCACATTGTGCGGACACCAGGATGCACAACGTGAGGCAGCTGGTCAGGGCGAGGCCGGCCTGCTGGCCTTCACCTGGGAAAACAGACAGCCTGCCTGTGTGTGTCAAATCTTCTTCCTGAAGCTAGAAGAGTCTCGGGAAAGGGAAAGAAACCAGCATACAGCAGACACATCCCTGGCCTCCCTCCCCACTATGCACACCAAGGAAATTCCTCACCCAGGACCCACAGGATGCTGCCCACAATCTCACCCCAAGCTGGGCTGACACGCTCAGGGGGCTCTCTCACAGACTAGAGGTGCTCTCCCCATTCAAACCAGGTCCCTAGACTCTCTGTACTGAGGATGCCTACCTGGAATATCTGACTTAGGGAATCCTTCTAACCCTACTCCTGGCATGGCACTCCTCTTTAGAATCCACCCTAGAGAAAGATGCCACCACACCGCCAGGCACAGGAAAGAAGAGGCTATGTCCTTCTAGCCTCTTCCACTCACCCCTCTCTAGGGGACTCAGCTCATACAGGTAGGCCCATGCTATTCTAGAAGGTTCTGCGGAGCTCAGCAGGCCCAGTTACCCTCTACAGAAGGTGAGTGGCCTCCAAGATCACATAGGAAGAGGGAGGGGAGGGATGAGGACTGTCCTCAGACCTCAGGGGGCTCTCTCCAGTGCACAGGCTGCAGGGGGTGCTCGCACACAGGACCAGCAGAGGTTCAACTGCACAAATGAGAGGGAAGAGGTGACAGGAGTGGCAATCCCCCCATATGACCAAGCTCAAGGATGCATATCGTCTACTTAATTCTGCAAAACCTAAGATGAACAACCCACCACTGACACAAGGTACAAGGAGGCTACTCAGGGTCTTGTGGCTCCCTGCCAGAAGGGACCAGGGTGGCCAGCAGCCAATGTCACTAATGCAAGTGCCTCTCTAATGACCATGTTCTAAGGGCCTAAACCCTGCTCCTGACCTATCAACCCAACATGCCCACCAGGTCACCAAACCCAGCTATCTCAGAGACCTCAGTCCCTCTCACAGAGGTTGATTCTTGGCTTTCCCAGTTCAAGGTTGTCTCATTTCCCAATGACATGCTAGTGAAGAATGTAGCCTGGAGAGGGAGATGTGGGCGCTCCTAAGTATCAACAACTCTCAGTGGGGCTCAGGCAAGCCTTCCTCCTTCCCTGGCCCTCCCTTCCTAAGAACAGGTCAAACAGGCTTGTGCAAGGGGTGGACGAGTTATTCTAGGCTCCAGGCTCTCATTTCTGTGGTTCTGGGGACAAGGGGGCTTGCAGGCTTCTGTGGGGGCCTTGGTCCATCAGCAGTTTCTGAAGGAGCCCAGAGGTTTCACTCAAATTTACCAGAGGTATTTTCTTCATCAAACTTTGTGTTCTTTATGGAAATGTGTCCAGACTTGAAATAAACAATGTTTGTTGTGACCCTACCACACAGTCAAGGTATGTGGTGAAACATGGAAGAGTAGGAACTGCCTTCAAGCTACTATTTTTTAGAGGCAGAAACCGAGTCTCCAAGAGACCTCACATTTGGCTCAAGGCAACACCACTAAGAATTTAGCTCCTAGGCTGCCTGATACCACTCTACCCCCACCCCTAGGACTGATCCCCAAGTCTCTTCCAGGCATGGGGAAAAGCCAGCTCCCTGACACCAGGCTCTATTAAGATCAGAAAAACAGAGTCCAGGACACAAGAGCAGCTGGCTGAGCAGGTCTTCAGCTAGGATGTCTCCAACCCATCTGTCCCTGTCAGGGCCAGGGCACCGAGACCACCTTCTAACACTCTCCTTCCAACCCTCCATCTCGGGTAAGGAGCACGACCAGACAGGAGGTAGCCAGACAGGAGGTAGCCGTGTGACCTCAGGGCCCACATGCACACACGTCACAGCCGCACTGTTGCCTGAGCTCACCAGGCCCTCTGGTCTCCCTCATCTTAGCTCCATGGAGACAAGCATACAGCCAGCTGAGAAGGACTGGTCTGCAGAGGAGCTGGAGGTCCTGCCCCCCAAAGAGGGCGTCCTGGAACAGAGCTACTCAGTCCCCAGCCTGTCTCCTGAAGCTCGAGTGCAGAGGCCTGGAGGATGCTCCAGAACCACTCCTTCCCACAGGTGTCAGTGGGGTCCCTGCTCCTCAGTCTGGGCTTCCCACATGGACCAACCTAGGTGTCAGGGATGCTTTTCTTTTAGGAGGCTTCTGGGCAGCAGAAAATCCCTCAGTCTCCCAGCCCTGGCTCTGGCCGGATCTCTGAGTGACCTCCCCTCCCCCAAGAAGGGCGCGGAGCTGGGTGGTGAGGATGCTCTCCGGGGGGTACTGAGAAGCTGGGCAGGGCGTGTCACCCGAGCCTTTCTCTGTCTAGCACAAGGCTAGGGGCCCCTGTGTCATCCACCAAATCACCTGGCATTCGAGAAACCTTCGCGGTCATCATCCACACCTTGGAGCACCAAGGAGGCTAGGACGCTCCCCCCCCAAAGGCAGCAAGTCTAGAACCTTCCACCCGGTCTGATATAAGCCAGGGGGAGAGAGAAGGAGCCCCGCTTTCCCGCGGCCCGCATCTGCTCTCCCGGTAAGAGGCAGGTGGGGGTCTCTCGCCCAGCGACCATCTGCATTGGGCCTGGACGTGCCCTTTCTCAGGGTTCCGGGCAGGGTCTGCTGGGAACCCCTCCTGCGCAGCCGTGCAGGGGTGGTCAGATGCCTCACCTCTTTCCCGGTGAGGGGCTTGCGACCCCCGCCCCCACTCACCCCCACCCACCTCTGCCGGCACTTGGCCACTGGCGCCGGAGCCCGCAGCCGGTGCCGCAGTGCGAGCGAGCCCGCGAGCCCCGCCGGCCTCCGCCCTCCGCCCGCGCCCACCTGCGCCCCGTCCCCGCTCGCCGCACCCCGTCTGCACTCCCTGTCCCCGCTCCCCGCCCAGGGCGCCCGGCTCCCGATCCGCAGCACCCAGGGACCGGCCTTTCGGGCCGCTCCCACGGGCTGGGGAGGGCGCGGCAGGGCCGGCGCCGAGCCGAGGGACGGAACCGGGTACTCACCGCTCTGCTCCCCCAGGAACACCAACTTGAATTTTCTCAGTGGGTTCCCAAAATCTCCCCCTGCGGACATGGTGCTGGCAGCCGGGCCGGGAGAGGAGGAGGAGGAAGCCAAGGAGCAGGGAGGGAGCGGAGGCGGGCGAGGGGAGGCGGCCGCTGTGCGGAGCCGGAGGGGGAAGGGCGCGCGCGTCCCCGGCTCCCCAGCTGCGTCCCGGCCGGCCTGCGGCTGCGTGCCCGGCGGCGGAGAGGCGGCGACGGAGAGCGAGCGGCTGAGGGGAGGCGCGGCGGGCGGCCGAGGGCGGCGCTGGCTGCGGAGCGAGGGGAGCGCGCAGGACGCCCGAGCCGCGCCGCGGAGCAGGCGGAGAGCGGGCGCAGGGACTGCGCGGGCAGAGGAGCGCTCTCCCGGCCGCCGCCCCCTCCCGCGCGGCCCCGCGCCTGCGCGCTGCGCGCTCCCCAGCCTCTGATGTCATGCGGGGCCGCGGCTGCGGGGCTGGGGTGTGTGCCCGCCCACCCCGCGCCCGCGCCCGCACCCGGGCGGAGAGCGCCCCTCGTTCTCCCAGGGAGAGGCCCTGCCTCGGCTGTCTTCCCCACTCGGGTCCTTTCGAACCCAGAAAAATGGCACGGAACTGTCAGAGGACTGTCGCCCCTGGTCCTTTAAACCTAGGTGCCGGACCCTTCCTCCACCCCACGAGGCCCCTTGCCCGGCGCAGGCGTCCAGGGCGTGGAGAGGAGGGGGCGGGGGCGGGGCAGCCGGTGCGGTGGGGGTGGGGAGATTTTCCAGTACCTGGCGTGGGCAGCGGCGGGAGCGACTGTCTACCAGCGTGGCCCCTAGCCTGCCCGCCCGTTAGGCCCAGACCCCGGAGCGGGGCTCAGGTGGGGTCTGTGGGTGTCACCTCAGACCTGGCCGGCGGCCGTGGAGGCCCGTGATAGGGCGCGCTTACCTCAAACCAGCTGCCTATTCGGTTCTTTTTATGCTAAATCCTAACCTGCCCACGGGAGAGAATGCGCAGCGGCTCCGAGTGCCAGCGCGGCTATCTCCAGTGCCCTACACTTTCTGACACTCACGCTGCCAGGCTGAGAAATACCACTGTCTGCCCAGGCATTTAAGTATGTCCGGACAATGAGACCCAGAGGACCTGACGGAGACCTCCCGCTTTCCCGTGCACTCTCCCGCATCGTCGAGGCACAGGCACTGGATTGAGAGTGGATGAGAGCAAAGAGCAGATGCCAGCATTGAGCAACACTTTCAGGTCGACTCAATCCCACAACATCCTGGTTAATGGAAGTTTTACCAAGCTACTTCTTCCTCTCCTGCCGCCCCGTGGTCTTGTTCTTCTGTGACGGTTCCATGACTATTTACTTGGGATTGTCATTAGCAGGCCTGGAACACACTATAAGTGTTATAGACAGGGAGAAGTGGATGCACCCTTCATCTGCAGATTGCCAGCGGGCCTTTGGTTACCTCTTTGGACTTAAAGGGCTTGCTCAGGCTGTCGGCTCCCTGAGTCTCTCTCCTGCTGCTTATTCGACTCCTGGCCCAGGTACCACGGGAAGCAGCATGAGGCTCCACCACAGGACCCTAAGATCCTAGCTCAGAGCTTAAGTACTTGTTGCGTTCTTGGAGGCGTGTCTAGAACCCAGATTAGAACAACTGTGCTATGCTCACAGTCACCTTGGTTTAGAGCCCCAGGGGTTTATAGGTCTTTGCCCTGGGATATCAACTTGACTGTGTGAGTCGCCAGCCTCAGGATAACCCTCCCGCTTCCCACCCAACCTCTGCTGTCTTAGGAGCACACATCCGGTGTAGGGCTGGAGGAAGCTTGCCTTTCCTGTCTCTGGAAATGGGCCCTCCAGGGAAGGGCCAGGGAAGCCAGTGGTCAAGGCGTCCAACCAGGCAGCACTCCTTTAACTTTCACTTATATCAACATGTGGTCCCATCTCCCCACACCCTCTCATGCTGTCCTCAGGAGATCATCTGTGGCAAGACAAACAGCTGGAGGAACCTGCTCCGAGCCCAGGGCATTATGGGGTGGAGGGATGGGATGTGGGTGCTCTGAGCTCTTCTAATCAGCCAATGTGCTTACCATACCCAGCTGGGCTGTCCATGTGCCAGGATGCCTTGCAGGACTCTGTGAAAATTTTTCTAGTTCAAATTAAAACCCCCAATTCCAACTTGTGGGCTAGCTTGTGAGCTGGGGAAGACACTTATGGTGCTCACAGAATGTGGGCATGATGCTGTGGGAATTAGAACCTCAGAGACTGCATATGTGTTCTGTTCTCTTGCCTTCTCAATCTCTACCATTGCTTGGTCTCTCCTTGTTTTGGACCTGTCCCCATCTTGCCATAGAGCACCCAGGCTTTCAGTAAGTGCTGGCAAATATGACCACTTTGGCAACCCCACTAGAAAGTTTCTTCCACATAGCATCTTTGTATTCCATCTTTTAAAATCCTGTAAAACATTTTATCAAGTGTGTACTACGAGGTATGAAAAAATGGTGTTTAAATTTTTAAAAATGTATTACAGTAAAAGACACATTGCCGTTAATGCCCCCTCAAAATAGCCCCTCTCATTTCTAACACACTTATCCCATCTTTCTTGTTACTTTCTGAAGCAGCTCTGGAAGCCCTCTTTTGTGAGTGCCTTTAGCTACTCAGTCATAGCTGTACTCAGCAGCAACATTCACCATAATTTTCTTCACGCATTTTTCATTCACAAAAGAGGGCTTCCAGAACTACTTCAGGGAGCTGGGGATATAGCTCAGTGGAATAAGCGCAGGGTCCTGAGTTCAGTCCCCAGTACTGCCCCAAAAAAAAACAGAACTACTTCAGAAAGTGGCAAGAATGAAGGGATCAGTGTTTTCAAAGTGAGAGGAAGCACTTTGAGAGGGATTACTGCAATAATTTTGAAGTTTCACCATTCAGCATATATTTTGATCAACCAGTGTATGTATGGAGAAGTTATGAAGAAAACCTCATGGTGAGGCCCAGTTGTCCTCCACCTAGCTGGAGAAGTTACAGTACTCTTGAGCCCCTATACCCTACACTTTTCTCCTTCCTTTCTCCCCAATTTGGAAATCCAGTACACTGACTTTTCTTTGAGTTTTGAAACATTTGGGTGTGTACTGCAACAACACTTTGTTTTCTTTTGCATATTTTAAGTTCTATGTAAGGTATCAAGCTGTATATTTTGTTCTTTGACTCGTACTTTTCCTCACATTATGTTCCTGAGATTCTTCTGTTAACACATATAACAGCTGTTCTGTCATTTCCACTTGTTTAATACAGTATTTCACTGTCTGCCCCACCTTTTAAATCATTTTCAATAAAACATCCAATATTTTAAGTGAAATAATTTTAGATTCACATAAAGGTGGCAAAAAATAGTACAGGAATTTTCTGTATATCTTTGCCCTGCTGCCCCATGGAAACATCTTATGTAACCGCAGTACATTAGCGAAACCAAGAAATTGACATCAGAAAATGTACCCAGCTTTATTCTTGCTATTAAAGAGATGCTGCTGTCCAGATTCTTTTTTCCCTAAGACCACTACCCAGGAAATAAATTGTGGGGTAGAACCAAGTGTATATTTAATTTCATGCAAAACTCTTTCCTAAAGATAGTTACTGCATCTTACAGCTCTACACCCCCACCTATGCTTTTCATTTGGTTCAAGGTGGTCTTAGGTATTTTGTCCTTTGCTATTTATATACACAATTTGTTAAAGTTCAACTTTTTATTTTGAGATCATTTTGTAAATTCACCAGAAGTTGTAAGAAATAAGAACTACCCTGTGTGTCCTTCATCTGGTGGATGATGAAGGACATCAATGGTAATGTCTTCCAAGACCACCTATACTGTAGTTGAATAGTATAACCTGATATTCCCACCACCACAAAGACCCCTCCTGTTACCCCTCTTATAGCCACATTCACTTTCCACCCACCCGACCCCTTGTAACATCTGCCAGCCACTAATCCTTGATTTGTTTACATAAATTTGTCATCTTGAGAGTCTAAGTGGAATTACCGCGGTGTATAATCTTTTGGAGTTGGCTTTTTTCATGCAGGATAACTTTATGGGGATTCATCAGAGTTACTGTTTGTACTGATAGTTCATTCCCTTCTATTGCTGGGTAGTATTCCGTAGTATGGATGAAGCACAGTTTGTTTCATCGTCCCTCTGTGGAGGACATCTGTATTATTTTCAGTTTGGGTCAATTACAAATGAAGCTGCTATAAACATTCACAGATAGCTTTTTATGTGAACATGAATATTTCTCTAGGATAATGGTGAGTCTTATGCATGTTTGTTTGTTTTGTAAAGAAACTCCCAAACTTTTCTGGAGTGGCTCTACCACTGTACACTCTCTCCAGAAATGTATAAGTGACCAGTCTCTCCCCACCTTCACCAGAATTTGGCGGTGTTACCATTTATTTTTTAAGCCATCCTGGGAGATACATAGTGATATGTCATTGAAATTTTAATCTACATTTTCCTAGTGGTTAATTATGTTTAAAATCTTTTCATGCTTCTTTTCTGTCCACATATGCTCAGGTGAAATGTCTGTTCATATCTTTTGTCTATCTGTTCACTGGATTTTCGTTGTTCAGCACTGAGAGTTCTCTATATGTTCTAGATACTACTCCTTTGTCAGCTATGTGATCTGCAAATATTTTCTCCCGGCTTGTAGCTGTCTTTTCATCTACCCAACAAGGTATTTTGCAGAGTAAGTTTTTTTTTTTTTTAATTTTGATGAAATCATACTAGTTTTTCTTCTTCTGTGGAGTATGGCTTTTAATGTCTAAGAACTCACTGCTAAACCCAAAGTCCCAAAGATTTTCTCCTACATTTTTCTAAAAGTTTCAAAAAGTGGTTTTATATTTTTACGTTTAGGTCTACGGCCCATTTTGAGTTAATTTTTTGTGAGTTGTAAGGCTCAGGTTGTAGGCCTTTTTCCCTGTGTGAATGTCCAGATAGCCAGTTGCTTCAGCACCATTTGTTGGAAAGGCTGCGTTTCTCTAATGAATTACTCTTCTACCTGTGTCAGTCTTTTGTGTCTTTTTACTCTGGAGTGGTGGTGGAAATCCAGACTCCCTACATGGTCTCCACTAACACTGTAGGTGGGAGGCCCAGTGGAGATGAAATTTCTGACTCTGAAATCCCCCACCACAGCCAAAGGCTGGGGTACTATATGGTTCAAATGTGTTCCCATAAATTCATTTGTTAGAACATAAACTCCAAATTCATGTCAATGGCATAAAGAAGTGGGACTGGTGGGGGATTATTAAATCGTAAGGGCTCAGTCCTTGTGAATGGATTAATCTAGTTTGTATTAATGCATCAGAGGGTAATTGAGGGCCTGGGTTTATTATAATAGTGAGCTCCCCCTGCCGAACTTGCTCTGCCTTGCCACATGACACCCTCTACCGTGTTATGGTGCTGCAGGAGAGTCATTGCTTGATGCCATTACCCTGATCTTGGGTTTGCAAGCTTTCAGAACTCTTAGCTAAGTAAACATCTATGCTTTATGAATTACCTAATCTCAGATGTTTTGTGATTGTTGCGGAAAACTAAGACAGGTGTCTTAGCATGGGCTGGTAATGGAAGTCTGCACCTTTCACTTGGCTTTTCCTGGCTTAGGGAAGCAGGGGTGACACAGATTTTTCTGTGATGTTTGGCTGTAATTGAGAAGTTACTGGTTAAAAGTTTTCTCTCTTGCTCAATTATTCCTTTCCTGGTCCTTCAACTAGATGTTAAGCTATCCCTGGGCCTTTATTTTTGCCAGTGTTATTGGGATCCCTGGGTTTCTAGCTTCTTTAACTCTAAATCCCAGGTATATGAGATAAAAGGAAAACTCGCAGAGCCTTGTCCCTTGGATCCCTCAGTCCTATCTTTTTTCCACTCCTCAGAGTTTTCTTCGTTTGTTTTATGTGCAATATCCACAGCAGTATGCAGTTGAATTTAGTGGAAGGAATAGGAAAAAGCACATCTATTTCATCTTTTTATCTACACATTTTAATATAAACATATTGAAATATACATGCACAAAGCTAAATCACAAATGTATCACTTAGTGACTTTTTCAAGAGCGATCATATCAATGTAACCACCACCCAGACTAAGAGAAGCAGTATTATCAGTACTCCAGAAGTCCCCATCATGTCCCTTCTAGTCATTACCCTGCACTTCTCCAGTGCAAATAGTTGTTCAGACAGGTCAGCATGGATTGGCTTTGCCCGTATTGACCTTTACATCAATTGACAATCAATATTTATTCTTTTGCATCTAGGTCTCTCAATACTGGGTTTGTAAGATTCCTGCGTTATGGTTGGTTTGTTTTCACTCCTGTGTAATGTTCTCTTGCTGGGTATCTAGTAGTTCCTTTATCTGTTTCACTGTAGAAAGACATTTAAATTGTTTACCATGTGTAGTTATTACAAGAATTGCTGATACAAAAACCTTGTCCATCCTTTTTGGGAGAATGTATGTGCTTATTTTTCTGTGTAAATATCTAAGTGTGGAGTTACAGAGTCATAGAGTACATTTTTAGATTTGGTAGATATTTACAGCTTTCCCAAGTGGTCATACAACACACTAGTGGCTATGAGACAGAGTGCCAGCATTTTAGGCTTGGCAACACTTGGTATTATTACTTCTTTAATTTTGGTAGATTTGTGGTACAGTCACACAGCAGTTTTAATTAGTACGTTCTTGATGAGAAATGGTGTTGAGCACCTTACCGCATGTTTATTATCCATTTAGGTAGTCTCACAAGGAAGTGTCTGTTCATGTGTTTTCCCTCTTTTTAAATTGGGTTTTCTGGCATTTCTTATAGACTTGTAGAAAAGTATTGTGTATCTTGGTATTTTGTTAATTGTGTGTGTTATAAATATCTTCTCAGCCTGTGGACTGCCTCCCTACTTCCTTAATGATGCACTTTGATAAGAAGAATGTCTTATTTTATATTAGTGCATATTAGTTATAGAGAATAATGGGTTTTGTTTTGGCATATGTGTATATGCACATAACATTTTCTTACCCTCTGCCCTTCCCTTTTCTCTCTCTCTGATTTCTTCCTTTTCTTTAACACTCTCCCTTCTATTTTCATGTCATCTCCCCATTTCCAAGATTTCACATGAGAGAAAACATGGTATTTGTCATTCTGAGCCTGGCTTATTTTGCTTAACATGATGTTATCTCCAACCCATTTTCTTAAAAATGGCATTATTTCATTCTTCTTCATGGCTGAGTAATATTCTATAGTGTATATACACCACATTCTCTTTGTCAGTTGAGCACATAGGGTGTTTCCACAGTTTAGCTATTGTGGATTGTGTCACAATAAACATGGGTAGGCAGGTATCTGTGTGTTGTGCTGATGTGAATTATTTTGGATATATATGGAGGAGTGGTATAGCTGGATCAATTGATAGCTCTATTTTTTTTTGTAGGAATCTCGTTACTTGTTTTTGTAGTTGCTGTACTAATTTACATTCCCATCAACAGTGTATAAAGGATTCTGTTTCCCTACAACCTTGCCATCATTCATCATTTTTTGCATTTTTGATGATAGCCATTGGGGCTGGGGTAAGATGGAATTTCTATGTAGGCTGGATTTGCAGTCTCCCAGTGGCTAATGATGTTGACTTTTTTCATGTAATTATTGATCATTTCTACTTCTACTTCTTTTGGAAGGTTCCGTTCAGCTTACTTGCCCATTTTTGTTTTAATTACTTGTATTTTGATATTAAATTTTTTGAGTTCTTATTATATTCTAGATATGAATCCCTTGTTGGACAAGTGGCTGGCAAAGATTTTCTTTCCTCTGTAGGCTGTCTCTTTCCTCTGTTATTTTTTTTTTTTTTTTTTTTTTGGCGGTACTGGGGATTGAACTCAGGACCCTGCGCCTGCTAGGCAGACGCTTATTCCACTGAGCTATATCCCCAGCCCCTGTTATTTTTTCTTTTGCTGTACAGGAGTCTTTTAATTCAATGGAATCCTACTTGTTAACTGTACTGTTTCTATTATTTCCTGAGCTATTGAAGTTCTAGTCAGGAAGTCTTTGACTGTGCCTATGGCTTCAAGTGTTTCCTCTGTACAAGTTTCTGTTTTTATCTGTAGGTCTTTGATCCATTTTGAATTGATTTTAATATAGGGTGAGAGATCAGCATCTAGTTTTAGTGTTCTATAAGTGAATATTCCGTTTTCCCAGCACCAATTTTTTGTTTGCTTATTTGTTTGTTGTGTGTGTTTTTGAGACAGAATTTTACTATGCCATTCAAGCTGACCTCGAACTAACTCACTTTGTAGCCCGGGGTAGCCTCAAAGTTGCAGCAGTCCTTCTGCCTCAGCCTCCTGAGTGCTGGGATTACAGGCACAAGCCACCATGCCTGGCCCTCAGGATCACTGTTAAAGAGGTTGTCTTTTCTTCATTGTATGTTTTAGGCACCTTTAACAAGAATCAGATGGTTGTATCTGTATTCTCGGTCCTTTATTCTGTTCCATTGCTCTACACACCTATTTTTATGCCAGTTCTGTACTGTTTTTGTTACTATGGCTTTGTGATATAAGGGCTGATAAAAAAATTTTGTGTTTCAATTTTTAAGACATATTGCCATTAATTTCCCTCAACATACCCTTCCTCACTTCAAACACATTTATATCATCGTTTTTGCAACTTTATGAAGCAATTCTGGAAGTCCTCTTTTGTCAATGTCTTTTGAGGTGTGACAAAAAAATTCAGTTAATGCTGTTGCTGAGTGCCAGCGAACAAAAAGACAGGGTGTAAGTTCTGGCTCTTCCCCAAGGCCAAGGTGACCAAGAAATGTGTTATGGTTTAGAAATAAAATGTCCCCCAAATTCTTATGTGGTGTAAGATGAAATGTTAGTGTTGTCTTAATTTGCATTTCTCTAGTGGTCAGAGATGTTTAACGTTCTCTTCATATGTTTATTGGCCATTTATACTTCTACTAGAAGTGTCCATTTTATTTGCCTATTTTTTGATTTGGTCTTTTATTTTAGTTGGTCTAATTCTTTTGAGTTCACTGTATATTCTAGATATTAGTTCTCTGAGGAAAAGAAGGAAGACTTTTTTTTCCTCTTCACTCTGTTGATTATTTGTTATGAAAAAGTTTTTTTAATTTGATATAATGCCTTTTGTTGATTCTTACTGTTATTTCTTGTGCAACTGGAGCTCTGTTCAGAAAGTCTGCCTACACCTATGACTTCAAGAGTTTTATCTACTTTATCTTTCAGTTAGATTTACTGTTTCTGTTTTAATGTTTAGAACTTTGATCTATTTTGGTTTTAGTTTAGTACATTGTGAGAGATGTGGGTCCAGCTTTACTCTTCCATATGTAGATAGCCAGTTTTCCCAGCACCACTTGTTAAAGAGGCTATTTTTCCTCTCATGTATGTTTTGGCCCCTTTGTCAAAACTCGAATAGCTGACTGTGTGTAGAGATGTTTCTGGATCCTCTATTCTGTTCCACTGATCTATATGTCTGTTTTTGTCCTAGTATCAAGCCATGTTTATTCATGTTGCTTTGTAGTACACTTGAAGTCAGATATTGTGATGCTTCCTGCTTTGCTCTTATTGCCCTGGATTGCTTTTACTATTCTGGTTTTCTTCTGGTTCCATGAACT
Organism: Dinomys branickii; assembly: GCA_004027595.1. NCBI lineage: Eukaryota > Metazoa > Chordata > Mammalia > Rodentia > Dinomyidae > Dinomys > Dinomys branickii. The sequence continues at coordinate 193,129 of PVLD010001529.1, forward strand.
TTAGGAATTCTGTTTTCCAGGTCCAAGAGGAATGTTGTTTGTAGTTTGATTAAGACTGAGTTGAACCTATTGAGCTCTGGGAATTTGTCCATTTGAACAGTATTGGTTCTGTCTGTTTAGAAACGGGATAATTTCCCATTTTTTGATGTCCTGTTCAATCTCCTCTTTTAGAGTAATGTAGTTTTCATCATTGAGGTCTTTCACTTCCTTGGTTAGGTTAATTTCTTTTTTTTTTAATTTTATTTTAAAGACAAAGGAATGGAGACGTATGAACCAGAAAAGCCATAAACAATACAGAAAATACAAAGTTATACAGAATATAGTAGGGAATTAGCACTGGATGTTGTATTACATAGTTATCTTCACATTAGTTAACACAAAAACATTAAAGGAAATACCAAATTATGGAGAAGATAGTAGGGAATTTGCACTGGATGCTGTAAAATATAAAGTTATCTTCACTTCTGTTAATACAAAAATGATTGAGGAAAAACAAATTATAGAGAACATACAAGGGAATTCGCTCTGGATGCTGTCCTACACAATGTTACCTTCATCTTTGTTACTCAGTTACACAGATGATGGCCCATTTGATCTTTCAATTTTCTCCTCCCTCATCTCCGTTGCCCTACCACTCAATCAGTCATCTTCCCTGTGATAATAACTGCACTCCTGGGTTTATCTATATCCTTGGACTCTCGCCTTGGGAAGAGATATAGCTGCCTCAGACTATACTATAACATACATGGGTGTATACAGACTGCCATGGTTGGAGGTGGGAAAGCACATATGCTCACAGCGGACCGCCCGGCTCCACCCTGTCGTCGTGCTGTGCTATGGGTGGGGGCGGGTCCAGTCCATGAGGTGCCCCGAGCGAGGCCCTCAGCGGAGCAGCCACTGGGCCCACTGCTGAGCAGCAGTGGAGCAGCCACGGGGCCCACAGCGGAGCAGCTGTGGGGCCCACTGCAGAGCAGAACTGGGGCCCACTGCGGGGCAGCTGCGGGGCCCACAGCAGGGCAGCAGCGGGGCTCACAGCGGCGCAGCCACGGGGCATGCGCCCCCATCGGGTTGCCCTCTGTGACCCTTTTGGCTCTGTCCCGAGCCTTGATGCCAGAGGCCCTTTCTTCTCCTCCCACCTCCTCCTGATCTCCAGCATTACTGTTCCCCACCCCTTGCAGCTGGGCAATGGGTCTCCGAAGCTGAAGCTGTGAATGCTGAAACGAGGGCATGGGCCAAGGGTGTGCTTGGAGCGGTGACCTCCTCCCTCTCCGTCTGTCTCCCTCGACTGTGCCATGGCAGATCTCCGATCCCCTCCTCCAGAGGAGGTTTTACTTAGTCTTTCCGAGGGTTTCAGTTCCCATTTCATTTTTTTTTCTAGTAAGACTAAATTTATTCAATATCCTAGTAAAAGTTTTGATTGTAAGTATCCAACAGTATAAAAAGTACAAAACAGCTTTGTAGATTTCTAATATATTAATACAAAGTGCATAACTACATACAGTATGCTCTACAGGCAAAGAGGTGGGGGGGCAAGAAGACTGTGGTTGAGGTCTAGTAATAAATAAATAAATACAGAAGTAGAGATGATCCATATTATAGTATATTCTACCACCAACACTGCAGCCAAAATGTACAAAAAAAAACCATTTAAAAACAGCTCAGGAGGATGGTGCTGGCTGGGTCCTTGCAGTACCCCCGGGCGGCGGGACAGCCACCTGTCTCACTATAGTCTCTGCATTGGGTGGCTCCTGTATGTGGGGTTTTTCCCAGAGACAGAGAACGTGAAGTTTAGATTCAGAGCTGTCAAACCTTAGGGTGCCTATGAAACATGGCTCACTCAATGTGCCACTTTCCCGTTTCAGAAATCCAGTTTTGAAAACAGGCACCGAGTCCACTGTAAGGCAAGCGAATGTCCCTTCCTCACTGTGAGAAGTGTGAGCTGGTGTTATTTTCTTCCTGAACTTTCAGAAAAGAGGCAATGAGTGTACTCTGGTTTGGGTCCAGTCAAGTGGGAGGCTAAAGCGCGCACCTTGGAACTGAAGTGCTCCGAGCCCAGGTGCACCTTGCTGTTCACAGAGCCTGACCGAAGAGGCCAAACCAAGTGGGAGGCTAAAGCGCGCACCTTGGAACTGAAGTGCTCCGAGCCCAGGTGCGCCTTGCTGTTCACAGAGCCTGACCGAAGAGGCCAAACCGAGACCAACCTGCTCGGTGTTCACACAGCTCTTTACTTCCACTAAATCTTAATTTAAACAGTGAAAACCCTAAAAGCCCTACTAAGTCAGAACAGGTCAAACACACACTCCACACAGAGAAGACCTTCACCAAAGTCAACTCAAGAAACAGAGCTGAGACTGCACTGTGCGCACTTCACCAAGTCACCCATCAGCCGGGGCACACCGACACAGCCAGCTCCTCGCACACTCGGCGAGCCCTGAGAAGCACGCCCAAGAAGCATTAGTCCCTGTTTTGTGGCACCCTGAAGACTTGCCCGATGCCTAGTGAGCTAACAGTGTGTGGTGATGCTCTGGCACTTCCCAAAGTGTCTTGCCTGTTCTGCAGACCTATCTTTTCCCTGGGAGGAGCTGATTCGGCTTGCAGTTTCACGTAAGTCTACCAAACATTGACATAAAGGGAGGTGACCCAGGATACAACACACACGACCAAACTGTCTTTTTCTTTCTTTTTTTGAGATAGGGTCTTGCTATGCAGTTCAGGTTGGCCTTGAGCTCAGAGATCCTCCTGCCTCAGTCTCCCAAGTGCTGGGATTGCAGGTATGCACCACCACACCTGGCTCTTCTCTGTGTGTTTTAAAAATCACTTCCTCCTTCAAGGTATTTGCACCAGAAAGCTCAGTCTGTCCTGCTTAATCATCAGTAGTACAGGTTTAAATCATCAGAACCTTGGCAAGACCTTAAGATTTCAAAATTATTAGCAACTACCTGTTACCTAGTTATGACAAATTTACCACGAGGGAAAACAAGAATACCCAGCCATCTTAAAAATGCCCCAACCACGGCTTCTTAATATAGAAAGACTAAAGCTACATATGGTTTATTATACACAAATCCCATCTCTGTCCCCTGAAATTCCCCTATTTCATTCATTAGAAGGGGATTTTTTAAAAAAAGAAAGAGCACTTTACAGCAGCATTCAGCTTTCCTATGAAATACTCAGCATCTTAAATATTATGTACACTTTTCCTTTCGTAAGCTAGACACTGGCTTCAGAGTTTGGTGGAACTGGGGGAAACAACCCACTCAAAACTGTTCTAGAAAATGTCTTTTGGCAGAATAGCAGGTATCTGTGTTGCAAACAGGAGTCAGTTCGTTGGTCTGTGGTCTTCCAAATCTCATCCCCCTTGTGTGTGAACCTCAGTCACCACTCCTGGGTGGAGATGGGTAGTGGCTCTGGGCCCGGCTCCTCCGGCTTCTCTGAAGACACCTTCTTATTGCTGCAGCACGGCTTGAAGAGGTGTGTGTCGATGAGGACTTCCCCAAAACGGCCTTTGTAGATAATCCCACAGCATATTTTCTGTCTTTTCCAGTATGTAAGATCTAAAAAGGAGAAAACTGGTGTCCTGCTAGAGCCAGAGGCCATCTCTGTGTCTGAGCCATCATCCGACTGGCTACTGTAACATGGAGACTGAGCTGGAGAGGTACTTGAGGTGGTGCTGTGAGCATCAGAATTGTGGCGTTTAAATTCCTTCTGCAGCTTGCTGATCTGGCTGCTTTTTACCCTGTTTCCAGACAGGGTTTTCACTTTCCTTGGCTTCAGGGTAGTCTTTAGACTGGTTCCTGCCCTCGCGTCCACCACATGGTTCCAGTTTTTCTTTGATCTTGCTGGCAGCTTTTTCCATCTTTTCACAAGCAGAACACAGGCGTTGCAGATGTCTCCCGAGCGAGTCTCGTGCAACCCGAAACAGCTCTGGAAGTCCTTTTCATAGCGTTTACTGTCGGTGAATCGAGAACTGGAGGACTTGGCCCTGCAAATACAGCAGCCTTCTATACTTCGGTACATCTTTGGCTTGTGAAAACCAAACATCTTTTCTTCTGGGCAGCAGTCTTCCCAAAGCGGCCGACCCATGTGCAACAACGTCCCGAGGTGCAGCGTGCACACCAGGCCAGCCCCTCCGAGCGTCTCTCCGCCTCAACTGCCACCTCAGTTCCCATTTCAGATCCTTCTCGAGTTCAGGATATCCACCTCTTTCCTTTCTGTCCTTCACATGTTGCTATATTCCTATGTCTGAGTGGCATTCCTCCAGGAGGTTCTCTCTCTGCTGCCTACCCGGTTACCATGAGCTCATACAAGGTTCATATATGCAAGCAGTATGGAGACACTCTTGTTGCTCGTTTTAGTAGTTTGGGGTGAGTCCTGAAGCCCGTGGATTCGTCCCATTGCTGTCAGGAACAGGTGGTGATTGCGCAGGCCGCCGAGGCTCAAGGTGCTCAGAGAGGGCGTTCAGGGTGGGAGCTGAAGCCCAGTAACTCAGTTCATGCTTCCTGCTTGATGCTGGAGTGAGAAGGGCGTGGGG